>PVLA01006288.1:0-127082 GCA_004027455.1 Hydrochoerus hydrochaeris
TTCTTCTTCTTCTTCTTCTTCTTCTTCTACTTGGAAGTGACTGTCGTTGTGACCCTGGGGGTAGGGGGGAGGCTTGAGTTCTTTCCGTTCACCAAGTTGGTCACAGTGGCTCTCCACCCTTCTTGGCTCCCCTCTGCCCGAGCCCCAAGTGTTTTAAGGGAAGCGGTGTTCTTTTTCATAGAGACGTTCCTTCCTTCCTTCAAGACCCGTTGCCTCCTTCCGCTCGCTCCTGTCTCAAACCAAACAACAGAACTTTGCTGACAGCGGGCTGAGCACCTGGAGGAGGAACGGGTGCTTCCGCCCCAACTTCGTTTCTCTTCCACGTGGTTATAATTTTGTGCAAAAAAGAAAGGACACTGCGGGGCTTGGGGAAGTTATTTTATTTATTTTTGTATTTTTTCTTCCCCTTGTTAATCGCATAGAACTTTTCAGAACCCCATCACCCCTTGCTTTTTTTTATGGAAATATTTAAGCGTGGGTGGACTTCTGAGAACCCGGGGTGCATAGGGCATGACACCTACATGGGGCCGCGCATACCCAGAAGGACTTTCTTGGAAGTTTTTGGTCTGAAGAGGTTTTCCTCTTCTAAGGGGAAGGAGGAGGTCAGTCTGGAATGCCTTGGCTCTTCTTGCTGTTGTTTCCATTTTCCTTGTCTTTTGAGTAAGCTAGAAAACAAATTCTGGTCAAAGTGCAGGTTGTGTTTGCAGTACTTTATAAGTAACTGGACCGAGTGCTGGGGAGCTGTCCATCAGGGCGGAGAATTTGGGGTTTACTTAAGAAATTGCGTGTGCGACAAAAGCGGCTGCCAGGAGTGTGGTGGTCTCTGTGAATAGAGAGGGGAAGGCAATTAGGGGGCTGTGTAGTTGGGGCTTTTGACTTGTCAAACTGGAGGCTCATTGCTTTTGTTATCCCCATGTAAAGGGAAATGGCAGGGTTTTGTTTTGGTATTAAGGGCCTTAGAGATTGCTGTCTGACACTTATGTAGGAAGGCCAGATAAGTTCAGAAAGAGGGCCTCAAAAGAAGAAGAAGGAGAAGAAGAAGAAGAAAAAGGAAAATGAAGAATCCCAGTTTGTTATCTTTAAGCCCCCCTAGGCCTTGTTTCTGTTGATGACTTTTTTTCTTAGGGGGAGGTCTTCAACTTTGTACCATGTAGTAACAGATTGCTTAAAGATCTAGGTTATAAAAGCAGTTCTATAGGGTTGCAGATAAACAACCTTGAAGCTAGCCCAGTAAGGTGTCCTGCCACCAGGGAAACAAAATCTTTGCCACTGGTCTTCCAGTGGCAAAAGATAGGTCTAGGATGTTTTCCTACCTACATGCAAATCAGCTGTGAATTTGCTTTTGAAGTGGGGGGTGAGAGATGATTTAACACTCAGAGTAGGAAAGGACAGAAAAGTATTCTGGAGGAGTTTTGTCTTCCTTGGGCCACCACCTTTTAACACTCCCCTCCTGCATGGAAAAGGGGACGGTTTTAGGCTTGTGATGTCTGAATCCCACGCAAATTAACGTAAACCCACACTAATGTACTCAGCCCTGGATCCTATGAGAGCCCCAGGAAAAGTAAGTTGGGTTTGCGGGGTTCAACCTTGTATATACTTTTCCCTTTCCCCTTCCCTCCTCTTCTTCCTCCTCTCTCTCTTTCTGGGGAAAGCTTAGGAATTCCGAAGCCAAAGAAGTGAGGTGAAGCCTAGTTTTTCCTGCTTGGGGGGTGGGGGTGTCAATGAAAAGCCTTTCAGCTAGAGTCTCCATGGAAGGAAGAGAAGGTGTGTACGAATGGCAGGCAAGGCCCTGCAAAGTGTCACTTCCGTGTCACTGTGACAAGGAAATATACTTTCCTCCTCCCTCCTCCTCGCCCATTGTAGCCCTCTCCCTAAGAAATTTGTTTTGAGGGATTTGACAATCTTACAGATAAAGTGCCTGCCTCCTGCACCTGGTTGATCATTTTCTCTCATGGCTGACCGTAATTTCTTTGCCACTCTTAGCGGCAGCTCTGTCCCTGCTGCCCAAGGTAACGGATGAGGGAGGGGACTTTTCCTTAGGCACCCTGAGCTGGCGGGGAAGACATGGGCCTTCTTCACCTTTCCTTCATGGAAAAGATTAGGAATTAGAAGGAGGTTTTAATTTTTAAAAAATTAAATTGAGTCTGCAGCCAGCTAAAATCAATTATTAGTGTTTTTTAAATTAAAAAAATTTTTCAGGGAAAAGTATGCAGGAGGAAAAATTGGCAAAGTCATTATAGGCAATGCAAGGGAGAACTTGGAGCATTTTGAGTGTATCCACACAGAAATTTGGAGCCATCTTGGTCTTTTAGGATGCTTTCTTGGAGCTCTTTAAGTGAGCGGTATAAAAGGAAGGGAAGCTGGGAGGAAAAAGAAAAGTAAGAAAACCAGGAGAGAGGAAGAAAAAACACTGGCCCAGTCAGTCCCATCTTGAAGGTACAGAAAAAGTTTTCTAGTGGTGGAGAGGAGGACCAGCAGATCCATCATGTACCCCAGGGATGCAGTTGTAGTGGGAATGGAAGATTTGAGTGGGAAGGGAGGCACAGCGGCCTCCGGGGTCTCTCTCTTGCAGCAGTTGGGCGGTTGGCACCTCAATTTGAATTGCTGGGTGAGTAGAGAGAGAGAGAGAGAGAGAGTATGTGTGTGTGTTCATTCATGTCCATGCTCATGGTCTTGACATTAAACCTATGCTTTGTTTTCTTTCTTTTTAAATTAAAAAAAAAAAACTGGCAGTGGGAAGGAAAAAATGAAGCAAGAATAAATGGTCAACTCTGGCTGTGCCCCATCACTGTCTGCTTTTCACAGCAGCTTTTTGGGGAAGGGTGGGGGGAAAGGGTTAAAAGAAGATGGGGAGGAGAGAAAGTCTGACTTTCATCATCGTCTTTCCAGCCTGTGCAGTGAGCTGGAGTCTGGGATGGGGTGGCAGGGTCCAGGATTCCTTCTAACAATTCATTTTTTTCTTCACCTACCAGAGTGGGCTGCACTGGAAAAAAGCAGGGGAAAGGCCTTGCCTCAGAGAGACGTGTGTTCCCAGAGCCTGAGAGAGTTTTGAGCCACCAGGCTGTGCAGGACCAGGGCTTCTGTAAACCGTGGATCTGGGTTTCATGTTTAACGTTAACTTTCTGTTATTTCGCATTGGATTGCATTTATTTTTCAGTCTCCACATTTACATATTGGCCTTTCCAGGCTTCGGTTGTTGCTTGTGGTGTTTGTGTTTTCTGAACTTAATAAAAATTACGTTTTGGAGACCTGAGCACAAGCCTGCTGATAGCTCCTTGTGCTGTGAAGGGCAGGAAGAAAGCTCTTCTGCTAAACCAGTGGCAGGCTTAGGATACAGTGTGCTGTGTCCCAGCATTGGTCAGATCTTTTACCACAAGCAACAAGGACATTCACTTGAGTTTAAGGGCAATGCCTTTATTATCTTTATAATTGTTTTAGTTGTGAAATGGCCAAATGGAAATATTTGCAATTGTTGACTAACTCTTAGATCCATTATTGGGGGGAGAAGGACTGGAATTTGCTGTGGACTATAAGAATCCTTATGATTGCAGAATCAGTGATCAAATCCTGTATGTTGTGTTAACGCACAAGATGGAAGCTAGTTCTCTCAAGTTGAGCAGAAAGCGACCACAGGCTTACGTCTTTCTTTCCGGTTGTACACTGCTTTGTAGTTCCATTCAGATTGCGTGGAAACTATTAATTGCTGCTGGGAAGGGAAGACAGGCTAGTGCTGGGTATGTCCTGTCAACACAGATTTCATACCCAGCACTGTTGCCCTCGTCAAGGTTCTGGAAGCTTCCAGACTCTCTGCTTACTCTGACTTGGGTTACTACCTGTCCTCTTGCTTTGAAGTGGGCAAATCCCCATTCTTCACATCTTGTAAGAGGGGAATTGCTTTTAAAGGGTGAATTCCCAACTCCAGTGGTACAGATAGGATGATCTTTATAGTATCATGACAGACTGCTACATCTGCATTTTCTGAAAGCAGCAAATCAGACTTTTGTATTTTGAAGGAAAACTTCCCTTGGTGATTTGAGGTAGGGGGGCAGCTGAGCTGTGTAATAGAATTCTTTCCTTTTGCATTGTTGTGGAATATGATGAAATCCCAAAAAGCCCTCCAGATGACATACTTCTGCACACATTGGAAGGTTCTCAAAAAATTGAACCTTGCCTGGGTCAGTTGTTCCTCCCCTTGAACTTCTAACACATCAGCCTATGATCAGAGGGAACAGTGACCGTGCCTGGCTCTGCCTACCCCATAGCAACTTTGTGCCATCTTCATGTGTGTCACTGACTGAGCCAGGTGCCCTTTAAGGATGTCAGTATTTGGGACAGTAACAGGCCAAAATGGAGCAGAACAATGTAGCTCTGCCTTTGTGTTTGTCTTCCTTTCAGTCTTGCTGACTTCTTGCTGAATTCCCAGGTTTGGGCATTTGTGTGTTGGGCCACATGAATGGAAACTTTCACTCCTCCTCTTGGTATGCTCATGCGAGAAAACATACTTGATCTCAAGGAAATAACTGTTTCTTTAGCTTTCATCAGACACCGCAGAGCAGCCATGATTTTCAAATTCAGACTTAAGGTTTGAAAGTTAGGCCCAGGGTGCAGGAAAACAACAAAAGACATTTTTATGCAGCTGTTTCTTATAAGTAAATTAGGAAGGTGGTGTCAGATTCTGTTCACTACTTCTTTTTTAAACTCCCCAGGATATAATAACCATTATACACTTAGAATTTATTCGCAATCAAAATTGGTGATTTCCTGTCCACTGTATTTAGGAATCCCTAGATTTTGGGTTGTTGTGTTGCAGGGGATGGGGTGGCCTGGAAATCATTATTATGTTTAAAAGTTGTTTCGAATTTAAGCTTTTGGATTTCTTCATTTGGATTAGGTTAAGTTTATCCCTGACTCTGTTTTGAAAGTCTACTCTGCTAGAAACAGCTGCACCCTCTTACCCAATTCCCAAACATTCTCTACAAACTTCGACCCTCAACAAGATTGATTATGCTAACACTAATCATTTAATACCCAAGTAGTAGAGAAATATTTGGCAGGAGGGTGGAGGTTGCAGATTCCTGGGAAATTGCTTAGGGCTAAATAGCTGGTCCTTTCCCTGGTGGAACAGGGCGTTAGGACAGTCAACAGACCCATGGTGCCTGTCACATCCCCTTGTAGATCTCCAGGTTGAGAAGGTTACATGTTGCTGGAGAGAAGCAGGCAGAAAGAAAACCCTGGAAATGGGCTGGCCATGGTGGACCTGGACCTGCTGGCCTAGACTTAAAATCGCAAGTGTTTTAAAGGTTCGTTGCGGGAGGCACAATGGGATGCTTTCTTTTTATTGGAAAATAAATGAGACTGAGCAGAAGTAAATTATGCTTAATGAACTTAACTGGAAGTCATTGTTCGGGAGCCTATGAAAGCACAGCTTTGCTGGGCTGGACCCTGGCTGCAGCTTGCACAAAGCCAGGCAGCTGGAGCACATCTCTATTTCCCAGGTTTGAATGCTTCTCTTGCCCACCCTGGCCCCACAAGCCCCAGCGTCCCCCGCCCCCACCTTCATTGCTGGGGGGGATTAAGAAAAGGTTAAGACGAGGTGAACTTGACCCTCTGGGCCCTCCATGCTTGGCAGTCTGTTTGGCATGTCACCAGCTGAGTAGTTACATTATCCCCCCACCCCAAAGGCCAAGAACTTAAGTTGGTTTGAGTTAGTTGCACGTACGTGCATGCATGTGAGACTTAGAATGAAATCTGACTGCACATTTATCCTCCTTCTTCTTCCCCTGTCCATTCATTTCCTTGCAAGAATTTTAATGCCCATGTGAGTCCGTGGGAAACTGAATTGGCAGAGTAGATGGCGGGAAGGTTCTTTCCTCTTCCTCTTCTTGCTGTTTAATACATTTGATTCTACAAAGGAAGAGAGAACGAGAGAAAACAAAAGCCAATTTTTAATTGACTTTAAATAATTTTCAAAACAGTGAGCAGCACCCTTCATAGGAGGCTCTCTGGTTGTGGAAGCTGGCGCTTTGCAGCCTGGAGGGATAGGCTGTGCACAGCCACTGTAGGCAAGCATTTGTCCTGGCGTCTCATGGACAGATTTCTTTTTCTCACCACCCAGTTTCTCCACATAAAACTCAGACCCAAAGAAACCTTCCCTCTTATTTACTGTTTTCACCAACAGTGTTAACAGCTTTTAGTAGACAACTCCTGGCAAATGATGCATCATTAATTGGAGCAAAGGCTTTGACAGAGTGGAGCTATGAAGGAGCCATGCACACTTGGCTGAATGGGCCCTGTCTGGACTTCTCAGGCTATTGGAGCCTGACAGTTGCTGAAGAAGCCCATGGGGGGCCAGGGGCGGGAGGTTTGCCCTCTGCCCTTCACTTCTGTACATGCCAGAGTTTCACTGGACACAAAAGAAAATGCTGGCCAGCTAGTTTGGGATGGGGTGGCACTTGCAGGTTGGGGACCAGGCTGCACACTGTGTCTCCTCGAGATCTTTCCAGCAGCTGAGGAGCCACTTAGAGTCTGGCTACCAAGTCATTGAGGCAGGAACATTTCCTTGGTTGGTCATTCCACCACTCTCTGGTGCAAAAAACAGGAGCAGTTGAGTCACCAAAGAGTTGTGGGTGACTAGAAACAGCAGCCTGTCTTTCACATGACCCCCCCAGCCCCTCCCTTCACCTCTCCACGATCCCATGATGTGAGGTGTCTATTAACGTTTTACTAGTTGCCACTGGGCTCACTGCAGCCATCGTTCGCTGCATCTGGAAATATGCACGGATAAGCTATAAACTCATTTTTTAACGTAAACCTGGAACGAATGACCTCCCCCCCACCCCCTAGCCAATTTCAATCCCTGGGAGGGCTGGTAATTTAAGACCTCCGAAGACCTTCCATCTCCATGCAGGGAGGGGAAAAGGCTGACAAATGTGCCTCTGTGCAGCTTTTGTTTTATTGTGCTGGACTCCTAAGGCATTTTCTGGCCCCGTTTTTCTCCTGCAGAAAGAGAGAGCAAGGGGGAGGGGGCTGCTGAAGAGGAGGCTGATGGAGTGAGCAGGGCCCGAAATGGTTCTATTTGTTTTCAGTGTCTGTTGATTAATAGGTTGCAGAGGTGAATGACAAGCTTTCATTCTCTTTAGGTCTCCCCTAGTCATAGAAAGTTGAGGGGTTAGGGTTAGAGGGGGGCCTAGCAGAGGATCCAGAAGTGACTTAATCAATCTTTTGCTTGCCAAGTCCTGATTTATGAGCAGTGTGTGGATGGGTGTGTGGGCCCTGGGCCACGAGGGTGGCATGGCCAAGTTGCAGAACTCTACACTTAAAGGGTTCTTCAGAGGTCAAAGGTTAGGCACAGGGACACCCCCTTTCCTACTCCCCCACACTGCCGTGCCCTGAATACTCTGGGTGGAAAGGCTTTGTGTGTGCCGAGGGCTGCTAAAGAACCTTTAATTTAACTATTCAGTGCTCTAAGCCCCTGGACTTAATGAGTAAACAGGGCTTTCCTTTGGGAAATAGCTTGTCTGGGGTATAAACCTCTACCAATTTGAAGGCAGGTGAGGGTTTGGGTTTCTTTCTTTAAATTTTTTTGAAGTTTTACCTTTTTTTTTCTTTTATTGTACATTTTAGATATTCAAAGTGATAACATTCATCATAGGGAACCTAAACCTGTACATGATATCTCTTGTTGCTGCTTTTTTTCTTTTTAAGCAGGTTTTGTTGTGTTTTGTTTTGTTTTGTGTTTACTTCATTCTTTAAGCCTTTTCTTTAGTTTCTTCTCAGCTTAGAACTGACCACATGGAGTCTTTTTATCACCAGCATCTTGCTGGGCCCTGATACTGTGTGTTTGTATGTAGGAACCAGAGACACCCTATTAAATATCTTAACCCCCCACCCCCACCCCAGCCTCTTCCCCTAACCAGCCAAATGCTGTAAAATGCTGCTAATAGTGCTCTTTGCACTATGGTGAAGATGTGCCTGGTACACTCGGGGAACCCCCGAGCTGCCCTTAATTTGGATTTGGGGGAAGGGGTAGGCAAGAAGCTGCAGAGAGTGGGCAGTAGGGATCTGAGAATTTGATGCCCATTCTAAGTCCTGAGGCATCTGTCCCGTTGGTTCGTTTACCTCAGGCTGACCTTGAGCTCTTCTCTCCACCAGCATGGCAGGTACCCTGCCCTATAACTCTAGCCTTTGCAGACCCCAGAAGTAGGGGGTGTAGGTAGGCAGCTGGGGCTCCTAAGCTTGGAAACACCACTTTCCCAAGGTGTGTCACTTGCGGGCCCTTTCCTCACCTGCAACTAGTAACAGCAGCACACCCGTTTTGTAGGTGTGTTGTGAGCGTATCATAGATACTTTGTGCTCAGGGCAGACGCTAGGACATTAGGTCTGGCTGCACTGAGCTGGGGGCACCCTGAGTTGTGCTGGATGGGTGACTGTTGTGGATGTGGCAGTCTGTTAGTCCCTGACCTTCCCCTGGAGCCTCCAGATGGGTCCTTGCGGTGGCCCATAGGTGAGTTGTACCTGGTGACAGTGTTGGGATATATGGGCACTGTGGCATCATAGTTTTAAAGTTATTTGGGATATCTTAATTTTTTTGTGTGTGTGTGTCTTGTAGATTCATAGTTTTGCTCATCCTCAATGGGTTAATTACTAATCACTTAGTCTCTTCATGCAGTGTCACTATCATGATATTGAGCATTAGCTACTGCTTTTGTGGTCCCATGAAATTTAGGTAAAGTAATTGTCTAAAAGGTGGAAGGCTTTAATGTCACAATTGTTTGCCTTCGCATTGGCCTCTGTTTATGAAAGACAGAGAGTAAGAGGACACATATTGCAGGCTGTCCCCAATCTCCCCAGCATTGACTTGCTTTAGTTTCATGATGCCTTTCTGGAAGGTTCTCTGTACCTCTTCTCTAGCAGTTAATCTTTACAACTGGACAGATTTGAGCATACTAATTAAGGACCTTGGTAAAGAAGTGGGAGCTATTCAGAGAAAAGGGAAGAGGCAAAGGATCAACTTGCTATTTGACTTTTTTGTGTTTCATTTCTTAGTAGTTCAAATTCGAAGTTTCCTCTGCATGATTCTGGAGGGACTTAGTCCTCTAAAAGCATCTGCTTTAACTTCTCAGCTCCGCTGTGGGAGTCTTAGTCATTGGCAGAGTAAAATGATGACTTTTCTTACAGGAGGAAGAAATGTATTTATTAAATATCATCTTTTTAACTAGGGCGTATAACTAAGGAAGGGTGCTCAGAGAGACCATCCACAAACACCTGCTCATCATGACTTTCTTACCTTTGAAGTAAGGGTTACCATCTGTGGCTGTGTTTTTTCCTCTTTGAATTTAATTGGAAGAGTCAAGGAGGGTAGCTGACGCATCATGATTCATGGTCATTGGATTGTGTATTGGAAGTTTCTTAGTATTGCATGTTTAGCCATGTGCCAGGCACTGTATGGGGAGTATGTGGCACCATCATCTGATTCAGTTTTCACGACTTAACAGGTTTATAGAGACAGAAGCAAAGGAGTGGGGGAGGGAGAGAAAGAGAGAACACAGCCTGACCAGTAGGGTAGAATTCATGCCTGGGCCTTTCTTGAATTCATAGCCCTCATATTTGGTTCCTGTGTGCTCTAAAACCATTCTAAAGCACTGATGTAGCTGAGATGGCATTTGTACCAATGCTGGTTGGGTGGTTTTCGAAAGAACCCCTCTGTCCCCCCCCCCAAAACCCTGATCTCTGAGTCTGGGTAGACAGCACTGAAAGGACCCAGCATTTACTTGCACAGTTTGTAGGATTGGCCCTGACCTGCTCTTCTATATTTTTGCCTTTGAAATTTGGTAGTTCTTGTGCATCTTTTGAAATTTTGCTCACCACTCTCATAGGCTGGGCCTTGCAGGTGACACAGAGTTCTAGAAGGTATAACCCTTCCTTCCTAAAGGAACTTGGATATAGTGAGGCTAAGAAAGGTGCACATCTCATCCCAGTAGTGGGCAGAATACGGTGTGCAAAGAACGGACCCTGGATGGGTTTCAAGCTAGAGGCACGCAGGCATTTTCAAGAGTAAACTTTCCGTGATCAAACAAATCCTGGTATAGCCAGGTTAGTGGAGCAGCAGGCAGACCCTACTTTTGGCAGATAGGACCAGAGTCCTCTATTCTTGCTTGGGAAGCAGATAACTTGGACAGACCTGCCTGGTGGTCAGTCAGAAAGGAGGACCATGGCCTAATAGGACTATCATTAAAAAATTTTTTTCCATCCTAAAACCAGAGAGCACCTAAGACTTCCAATCCCTTTCCACCCCCTTGACTATGCTATAGGTCTTGGTAGGACAGGAAAAAATGGCATTGGCAAGGCTGAGGTGTGAAGAGTAACACGGGGCATGGGCAGCTGTCACCAAGCTCTGACTTGTGTTAAAAATCACCCTTATATGTGTGTCTAAGAGGAAGGCGGAGAATTCATTTTTACACCACTCACCCACCTTACTATTACCCAGATGCTGTCTTCATCTTTTTCTGTACAAGCAGAGAAAGGCTCCCCCATGTTTCCTGGTAGACCTGTTTGGAAGGTAGCTTGAGATTGGTGCTTCTGTACTGCGTAGCTCCGTGTAACCAGCCAGCTCTTCCCTAACTGACAGTAATAATGATTAGTAATCATACCGTGTGCTAGGTCTGATCCAGCCCTCCCGTGGGTTCTCTAAGAAGCAGGACATGATTCATCATTAGAACTTACATCTAGCTTGTGACCACGTGGGTCTCTGGCCAAGGGCCAGAGAAAATACTCTGGGCAGAAGAAAACCCTCAACTCTGAGCCTGGCACACCCGGGGCTCAGTGCTGAGCCCCACTGCTGTCAGGCTCCTGTTGAGATTTCCTATGCTGGGGGATCTGAACTAGTGACCAGCAGCCAGAGAGATAGTCTCTCTCTGCCCCCTCTTTGTCTGTCTGTCTGTCTGTCTGTCTGTCTCCCTGCCCTTCCTTCTTTTTCTCTTTCCCACCACCTTGGGAGTTCAGTTGTTGATTCCTTCTCACATGGTAAACAGAAATGTTCTCTAAATGATCCTTAGTCCCTGTCCATGCTGCTGGCATTGTCCTGGAGATAGCAGGCAGCCCTTTGGCCTGGTGGACATGGCTCGGCCACTGTCTAAGGGAAAGTTTCTGATTTCCAAAGTTCCCTCTGCTTTGGTGACTTTTAAACTTAATTGTTTTAATTGCAAAACAGTAGCTAGCACTCTGGGAGCAACTAGCTATCCTTTTGCCCTCTCTGAAAGAGAACCGTGGTGTGTGGGAGTCGGTGCCCCGGGCCATTTGGATGTGTTCCTTCTTCTCTATCGTTCTTTCTGGGTCATATAGGAAGACCATATTTTTCCTCACAGGTATAACCATGAAAAGTTAGAAACACCTATTAAGGATGCCTTCCTCACAGTTACCTGTGGTCAAAAGCACTCTTCGTGTATTAGTTTGTGCCTTCCTTGCCCACTTTAAAAAAAAAAAAAAAAGACAAGAAGCATTAAGAGAACTGACTGCTCGGTGGTCTCTGAACTCAAGAGGCGCTAGTGGGTAGCACTGGAACCTGACTTCTTTTCTTTTAATGCAGTTCCTTTTCCTTGATGTTAATGCAAGTTGTGCCTTCCTAAAAGTAATAAAAGGAAATAAAGACGCGTTCTAAAATGAAACTTGACTCTAATCCATTCATCATCTAATACTAGCCTCTTTATCTTCGCTGGTACCTAATCTGGTTAAATGTCCCTGTTGTAGGATTTTAGTGAAAATCCTCTATTGGGAATAGGGTTTTTTGCAATTGGATTACTCTCAGTAAATGGCCCAGTAGTTCGCTTGTTTCAGCTTAATTTTTTCTTTGTGATCTTGCTGGGCTGAGTTATAGCACAGTGTAGAGGAAGGGGACTGCACGGAGCCTGGGCAGGGGAAGAGAAGAGTGATCGGAAAAGCCTAGAGGTGGCAACTAGAAACATACTTAAAATGCTTTTTTCCCCCTTCTTTGTTTCCCTCCATTGATCCACCTTGCCCAAACATGAAACTGCTTGTACTTTGTTTGCTACAACTGCCCACTTCTGAAATGCATGCCTTTTATTAGCCCAATTCATCACCATCCAGTTAATTTATTAGTGGTCCCTGATGATTTCCTAATGAAATTCCTAATGAATTAGGGCTGCTGTAATCTGCATAAAATATGCAGGTGCTTGCCAAGCGGTTTAGAGCTTTCTGGTAAAGTTCACACTCCCACACAAGCCCCAAAGCTGCAAGTGGGGTTTTACCCACTGTTCCTACACACAGGGAGGGTTTAGGAGGTAGAGAGGGAGGCTGGCTGGTCAGGATCCTGGGACCTGCCAGGTTTCTTGTAAATGAAGGATTCCCTGGCTGGTCCCTGTGAAGCTTGCCTACCTCCTAGAGGTCCCACCATGGGGCCTTGAGGTAGGAGCTTCCCCCCTAGGTGCAGGAGCACAGTAGGCCTGGGAGATTAAAGTCCCTACTTCGGACTCAACCTGCCACTGGGAAAAGTGCATGTTCTCTGGCTCCATGATGAGGTGGTGATGGAGGAGGTATTTGAAAAGCCAGGTTCAGTGGGGAGGTGAAAATGCAAGTACAACAAGAAGTACCATTTTAAAACTTATCTCTTACTTACATATGGATTGGGGAGCTGGGGTGCAGGCAGACTTGAGTGCCTCTCCCAAAGCCAAGGTGGGTGCAGGCGGCAGGGGACTCAGGGGCCATGTGCCCTGGTCTGGGGCTGCCGGGACGGCCTGACGGTATCTCTCTGTTTTTCCCTCCCACAGTCGAACAAAGTGCCAGTGGTGCAGCACCCTCACCATGTACACCCGCTCACACCTCTTATCACCTACAGCAACGAGCACTTCACCCCGGGAAATCCCCCTCCACACTTACCCGCCGACGTAGACCCCAAAACAGGTAGGTCTGGGCAGGCTGGGGAATGGCGGACAGGCTATAAGACCCGAGGAAGGTGTGGCTTTCCTCCACTCCTTTGAAGAAATTCATTTTCAAGCACGAACCTGGCTGGAAGTCCCTTTCTCAGGAGTGACTAGAATTCTGAGAATCCCCAACAGTCTTTCTGAAGCGTCTTTACTGCTCCTTCTCTGCATCTTGGGAGGAGAAGACACCTAACTGCATGGCTTCTCTGAGCTCTGGTCACCTGGCAGGGTCTTGCTGGTCCAAGCGTCTGCTAGTTCATTTGGGGTCTTCCAGTAGGAGCTAGTGGTAGGTACCTCTGGTAGGAGGTCTTGTCAAGCCTGTTTCACAGATGGAAAACTGGAGCCCAGGAAAATTTCATCATTTTGTCACAGAAACCAGTGAGGCCTCAGGCAGGAGCTACCAATGTTGTCCTTCAGCCCTCTGCACTCATCCCCTATGCCTAACCTCCTTGTTCATTGACTCCTTTTTCCCTCAAAGGAGAGATGAAGAGAATTCGGGTTTACCCTGCTGTCTGATCCAAGACCAGCGGACAGCCACAGTGGGGTGGTCTTGGGCAAGTAGCCGAGGCCAGTGTGCTTGTTTAAGGCTGGACCTTTGTGCTGGCTGTGAGTTTCTCTGCCCAGCTCCTTAGTCAGGAGGATGCTTTATTCCTTTGCACTTGTCAGGGAGTTGTTGGTGTTAGCTGAGGTGGGCTGCCTGGAGGAGACGGCCTTTGGTGCCCCCAACTACAGCCATGCATTAGTTTCCTCGCTTGGCTGTGAGCCCACTTGGTGTTAGTGTGGCCCAGCCCAGAGCTTCCATGGCGAGGGGACATGGCCAGGCCCTTCGGCCCACACCCTGGGCTCTCGAGTGAATGGTAGCATCCACATCTCATTTAAATAATGACACTCCAGGGAATGGTTTTTAAATGGCTATCGTAAAACATATGATTAACGTCTGTGAACTGTTTACTTTTCCGCTCTGAACATTCTTTTCAAGTGTGCACGTGGCTTGGTGTAGGGTCCAAGCCCAGCTAATCTGTTTGGTTTTTGTAATAGAGAGAAAGCAACGTCTGTGTGAAAATGTCACCCAGGGAGACTTAATTTACAGATTAAAAGCTTCCTGAATGAATTTTTAAAACATGAAATAGTTCTCATCCACGAGCGTGAAGCCCATTCCTTTCAGTGCTCCTGTCAGCAGCGTCTGTCTGTGAGAGTCGCTCCCAACACTCCCACGTCCTGAGTGTTGGTGGCAAGACGTGCGCCTCGAGGACAGGAAGCGTGTGGTAGCCATCGTGCGGTGGGCAGGCCCTTGGCCGCTGTGGTCCACAAGGTCCCCAGTTGGTGGGCGGTACCAGTGCCTCCAGGTGATGGCATTCTGATGTCAGCCTTCCAGAGCCAAGCACACCAGGCTTCTGCATCTCCCTGTCTGTGCAGTTCCAACTGTCCCAGGGACGAGACACCAGATGGCATGTGGTTCTCAGCTTGTCTTCCTGGTGGAGACCTTGACATTCTGGAGGAGACACCTCTTTTAGAAGAAAAGAGGGTGACTTCCCAAGCCACAGCCCCAAAGGGGTTAGAGATCAGAGAAGTAACTCTCATGTAGACAAGTCAGTGAAATTAGAGGGGGTGAGAGACAAGTTCTAAGGGCAAAGGGAACTTGTATTACTTGTTCACCTACTACGTGCTAAGTGCTTCAGCTTCTTTGTTCTTATTTATCTTCAAATAATGATGTCAAGTACTGGAAGCCAGGATACCCAAAGTGGGATTTCCAAATTGAGCCAATATACCAGTCCCTTTAGAATGAGAGAACTAATCACTTCTGCCAAGGCCCTGGGCAAAAAATTAGTTTAAAAACTAGCTAGGGACACCTCTTAAGGTCAGAATCATGAATGAGCTCCTGCGAGGATTCCAGAAGAGATGCTTCTCTTCATTTTTTCTTTACTTTATCTCCCAACGGCTACTTTCCTTCTCTCCCTCACGTGTACCTAAAATGCTACTTCTCCTTCCAGGAATCCCTCGGCCTCCACACCCTCCTGATATATCTCCGTATTACCCGCTATCACCTGGCACCGTAGGACAAATCCCCCATCCGCTAGGATGGTTAGTACCACAGTAAGGAGTTCCATTTTTTAATTTCCTTTTTGTTTCTTACATGGTTGTGCTTATTATTTAGTCTGTGCTGGTGTGTGTGTGTGTGTGTGTGTGTGTGTGAGAGAGAGAGAGAGAGAGAGAGAGAGAGAGAGAGAGCGAGAGAGAGAGAGCGAGAGAGAGAGAGAGCGGGCGAGCATGGGCTAATGGCAGAGGTGGGGAAGATACTGCTGATGTGGGAATATAGATGAATCTAAAGCCATTCTGATGAGTCATGGATGATGGAACCCATGGTCCCCAAAGACTGTGGGCAAAGATCCCTTTGAGATAAATTGAGGTTTGCTTCTCCACAGTGAAGCTGATCATGGCTCTTCTGCTCCCGGCAACCCAAACTGGCATTTGTCATGGGATTGAGGCCTTCCTTTATGCCTATATAGGGGAGGGGGTAGGAATAGAAGCAGCCTAACTGTGAAATCAAAGGGTAGTAGTGGGGCTGTTCTTTCTGAGCCCCAGTCCCACCCTGACCATAACTCCCAAAGTTGACAGTACAAAGTTTTGTCTGCTGAAAATTTCAGCACTTCTCTGAGGTTCTTTGCATGTCCAGTGCTTCACCCAACTGTGCAGTGTGGGAGGGACAGCTAGCAGCCTCACTGTGGTGTGTCATTCAGGGCCTTTCTACCTGTCTGAGTAATTTGACTATCTTTACAATTTAAAGATGTAATTTGATTTAAAATCAAAGCAGAAATCCCTTTAATGTATGAGCATAGCATGTGGAGTGTGTGCCATATACATGTGTACATGTGTGTTTGAAAGCATGAATGCAATGTTTTGTGATTATGTCTGTATATATTTCTCCATGTTTGTCAGTGCTCTCTAGTCTAAAAAACACAGAACAATATGTTACATGCTAAAATAAACAAATCCAAGTAAATCTCTTAACTCCCAATCTCTGGGAAGATGGCCTTTTATTGTTGGTACCAGGAATTGAGCTCAGAACCTTAAGCCTTAAGGAAGATAAAATTTTGGAGTATGGTCTACTCCCCAATTTTCCCCTTACGTTTTTAGGAAAACAGATCCTGTCCTTACACACACACACACACACACACACACACACACAAAAAAAAAGAGATCAGATTGGATTATGTGGTACCCATACCAAACACCTGTCCTGGGTTGAGCTTCTTTTTCTTGGGCTTCTTTATTTTTGCTTGTTCAGTAGGGTAGACATGAGCACAAACTTGTGACTCATTTCTTTCTTCAGAGATGGGACTAACCCTTGACAGTTCTCAGTCATCATTTGCCCCATTTGGCTAATGGGGAGGTACCGAAGCCTAGATAAAAAGGAATAGCCAACTCCCGACAACCCTCTGTCAGGAAAAGTTGTGTGTCTTTCATGAGGATGTTATTTTGCATGTTGCTGTATTTTTTAATTATTGTAATGAGGTGTGATTGTCTATTGGTTACCCATAATTCTTCTTGGGGACTCTCCCCCCCGGTAACTCTTGTCAACACTTGTTAATTTGACAAAAGGCTACAAATTAAGCTCTGTTAATTTAATGTTTTCTCACCGAGATCTAAATACCGAAAGAGGCCCAAAGCGCAACTGAAGTCCTTTGATTCACTGTACTTTATTTTGGTATAAATTTACATTCATTATTGTTTTCCTTTGGATGTGTAGCCCTCAATTAGTGTGATGGCTCCATTAAAGCAAGTGAGACTTCGCCTTTAATTATTACAACAAAACACCTAGTTTCAGCTTGGGGAGAGGGTCTCTATTGACATAAGCAGAGGTTATAAAATTTAATTAGCCATTCCTATCAGATTTATGGCATTCAAATTGTTCTGTGTTTCTTCCCTTTGATCCTTCCTGTACAATCCCCAAGATTTTTGTTCTGATCAAATGAGAATAAAGCTTAGTATGAGGGAGAACTTTTCCCTGTTCTTCTTTTCCTTGTCCCTACCCCCAGCCTTGCTTCCAGTCTCTCACTTTGCACCCCTTTTTTGTAGGCAAGGTCAACCAGTATACCCAATCACGACAGGAGGATTCAGACACCCGTACCCCACAGCACTGACCGTCAACGCTTCCATGTCCAGGTGAGTTCAAGAACCAGGGCCTTTAACCTCCCAGCAAGTCCTCTCGCTGGGCATCAGGCCACCCAGGGACTATGGCTCCCTGAGGTTTCAGTAGCTCAAAGCTGATATGGCATTAGGCTTTGCTCCTAGAAAATACTTAATGCTTGCCTGAACTTCCAAAATAAGTGTTGCCTTCCTGTGCAGGATTTTTATGAGCCAATCACACGAAACAATGTATTTTCAGAAATTAGGAATGTAAGAGAAAGCAGTTAGGACATGTGGAGCTTTTTAAAGTATTATTTCCCAGTTACCCTGTGCTGGCTAAGAAAAGAGGGTATTATGAGACAAATAGTTTGAGGAAAGATCATTCATCTGTGCAAAATTCAAATTCTGATTGAGGCTCAAACAGAAAGCCAAGCACCCTGCTTCCCCCACAAGTAGCACTGTGCAGGAGAGACTTAATGTGAGCCACATGGGGACTTTGATGTTTTCTAATAGCACTCTTTTAAAAGGTCAAAAAGAAAAAGATGAAATTGTTTTCAATGATATGTTTTATTCAGTCCAGTCTAGTGTGGCCAAAATATTATCATTTCAACATGGTATCACTGTGCAATGACTATTAATGGAATTTTACCCTTTTCTGTGCTTAGTTTTTGTAGTCTGATGTGTATCTTATGCTATGGCATATTTTAATGAGCACATGTGCCTAGTGGCTACCACATTGGCCTGTGCAGCTCTGAATCTTTGGAAGTTTAAAAAGAAGTATGTGTGTATACATTCATGACTGTTTGTATTTACGCACGTAAATACAACACACACTCCCCATGTTCTTGTTTTGTTCCCTCTAATTAATTCTGGCTAATTTTTCAGTCACTGCTAGTTTATTTGCAAACTGGTTGGCAGCAGTATGTTTAAGTAGTCACTAATTGCTCCTAATGATAGTTTTATTTTCTGTTCATCTGATTTTCAGTCAAGTTAATTAAATCGGTGGAGGTTTAGACTTTCCTGATGGTCTGAAGCAACCAATCCATTTTGATGATGGTACCTAATTAAATTAGCATGCACTACACAGCAAGGATGCTGTCCCCTATCCTCTTCCCCATTCTCTGTGGCCAACGTGGGGAGCCAAGACCAGGGAAAGGTCTAGCAGAGCAGGCTGCGATACCTCTTACCACTTCTGGGACAGTAGTTTTGGGCAGGGGGAAGAAGTGAGCACCACACCCATTGAGAAAACAACCCCTAGCATATCTAGCATTTGTAACTATGCCATGGATGCATTTCCCTGTGGGATCCATCATCTAAATTTCAAAACCCATGCTAATATTAGCTAGGCGAGGCAATGCTTTCTTTGCATTCACCTGTCCAGGGGGAGGAGGAAAGTTGCACTCATTAAATAATGCCGTCTCGGCCTCCCAGAGCACTGGAGCAAATGGGAACCTCCCAGGAAGACAGCTGCTTATGATCCACAGCTCACCTTCCCCGCAGCCCGGCCCCTCTGTACCGCACCTGATCACCTCTGGTGTTTGTTTACTCGGTGCGTCCACTGGTTGAAAGTGGTGGCATAATGGCAGGATAGGGACCTGGGTTAAGCTCAGCCATTGAATTATCATTAGGAGGTGAGTTGATGATTTATAGGTGGGCAAGGGGACTTGAAGGAAGGCAGCAGAGTGAAGAAAGGTTAGAGGCGTGAGGTGTGCGGGGTTGGGGGAGGCAGTTGATTCCCCAGGTAGGCTGCGTGAAAGGTAGCTAGTTAAAAAGCATATACAGCAAATTAAATACATTATTGTGGTAATGGGGCGACAGAAGTATAGGTCTATTATACTTATGGCAGTTATAGCAAATGTAGGCAGCTTGCCCTGTTCTGGAGCATCCTTTGATATTCATTCTATTCAGCAGCAGGGCCAAGACTTCTCAGAATTAAGTGATGGGTCATTATACTTTAAACACCATGGAGAAGCCTAGATTGGCAATTAAACAGCTCTTGCTGACACTCACTTGTGCCACCCTGTGACCCCCTTTAGATTGAGATGTTGGAGCTCCGGGCCCTCAGCCTGCTAAATTGGTGCAAGGCTCTTCTCCTGACGAGAGCGGGCTCTGAAATCTGCCGGCTTCAAAGGGAGTGAGATCATGTATAAACCATAATGTGGGTGCACCGTGGCTCACAAAAAATAAGGCAGGAAGAGATGAAATGTTACAAGTGCAAGGGGGAAAATGAGAGAATAATGACAAACCTAATGCAACTCAAAGCAGGATTGTTGCACGGGAAAATGCATCCTACTGCTTGTGCATAAAATCAAGGCCGGCAGGTGACATCCAGTTAACAGAAACGTGTCAACAGTGAAGCAAAGTGCGAGTGAGAAAGAGAGAAGCCCCTGAGACAGCCAGAAACAAAAATTAGTTGTCCTTAACAAGTTAAGATTCATCATTATATTCTGGCTCGGAGCCATAAAAGCAGACGGGGGTATATAATGAGCTGCTTAGAATTTTTAGGGTGTTTATTGCATTTCATGAGATAGTTGCTTGCAGAAAGAAATTTCTTGAATAGAGGTATGTGGACAGGCCTCGTGCATGTTCATGCAGTCTCCACTGCTGTCCGTTTCTCAGACGTATGAATCTGTGCAGAGGTGGAGGAACTCAGATGTGTTTGTTCTTTGTGGCTGCACCCAAAATTTGTCCCCACCCCAAAACATACTCAAACTGTGCTGTCTTCCCCCTGGAATCTGGTGTGCGCATGTGTATGTACATGCGTAATTTTTTCTCTGTTCCCCTCTCGGTCCTGTGTCTGTGCACATACTCTCATTCTGCAGGAAAGGAACATATTTGAGGAATGTCAAGCCTTTAACTTACGGAGCAAGCTGCCACTCCACCCACCCCTTCACCCGAGGACTGCCAAGAACACATGTTCTTAACTTTCATTTCTTCTGAGTCTTCAAACAGTGGGGAGGAACAGGGTGTGACTTAGAGCCCAAGTGCTTCCCACAGTTCACTCTTTTTTCTCATTTTTTGAGGGGAAAAAGATGGAGGTGGTTATCCCCCCTCATACCATGCCCAATCCCTCTGTTTGCCTTTACTTTTCTCTCTTTGCCTCTCTTTTCTGCCTCTCCTGTTCTTCCTCTCCCTCCCCTCCCTACCATGCAAATTTCACATGTATGTGTGCGCACACACACATACACTAGAAGGACTTGTAAGAAACCACGTCCTCACTACCAAACCCTGCACTGGGTCACGTTTGCAAAGGGAACTGTAGGGAAAAGGCCACCTCAGGTGCTTACTGTGCTTCAGTGGACCCTATAAAGATCAGCATGGTTCATTGGTATTTTTGTCTATGGTGATCTCTGTAGATTCTATGTGTTCTTTAATTTTTTAATCCATTTTTAAAATTAACGTTTGTTACATTATTTTGGCTAAGTGGAAACTACATCCAGTCTACCTATGAGAGGAACCTTAGAAATAAATACCAGAGTCTTTTGAAATAACTGTCATGGTATGTCTCATTAGGACCTCTAATTCCCACTAGCATTGGCTCTCTAAAGAGTAGACTGTTCTTCCCAGATGGTAGTGGGTCATTCTGGTTTGGGTTTACTAAGAAGCAGCAGTGGCCATGACCCAAGTTCCTCTTCATCTGGACAGTCTTCTCTGTCTGCTCACTTGTGTAATCTTGGAGTGGAACGAGAACCGTATTTTTGTGTTCTTTGGGATCTGCCCTTTTTGGCCCTTACCCCACTTTCTCTCTATAATGTACTCTAGTTTAAGGTATAGAAAAGGGTTCCTCCTACCCAGTACACATCATGGGGACCCTAAGCATAATCAGAAAACATAAATTCCATTTGTCCCATCCAGTGGTCAGTTTGCAGATGGGCCAAAGGTAGCTTGAAAGTAGCTCTTTATTTCATGTGAATTTGCATGGTGGGGAAAAAGCATTTCAGGCACTGCAATGTATTTTAGAGAACTTTTCCAGACATGAGTGGTATTAGAGGAGAAAACACAAACTATATTCTTTTCTATGTTTATAATTTTTGATATTCATGTAGAAAGAAGACAACCTATTAAGCAAAAGTGGCTTAGAAGTCCTAAATTTTACAGGAAGAAAGTCTTAACCATCAGAAATTTGAAGCTTCCTCCGAGTATGTGCTTTTATTGCATCTCCATATGAAATGATACAAACTTATTTAAAATATCCGTGACTTATGATGAGAACCAAGCAGGAACTATTTGAATTTTATCTTATCTTTCCTCCTCATTCTCTCCCCTCCCTGTCAAATGATGGTCCCAATGACAAAAGAAAAATAAAAATTTTATTGCTCTCCATCAACAGAATGAGGCCTAATGAGGCAGGCACAGTATTGTCAAAAATGTATGTATATTTCAACCACGTTAATATTTTATTTAGCTGTCAATATACAACAAAAGATTTCACCTTTCATTCTAGAGCTGATTAGGCCTTAGGAAATTGTCTTCTTAGATGCCACTAATAATAATAATAATACCAAAAATAAGTGGACATGTGATTTCTAGCAGGTAGTCCGAGCCCGCTTTTCCACCCAAGGACAAGTTGAATTTGTCTTTTGCTAAAGATGTTTAAAAATCATAATGTTCATGTCAGGAGCAATAACGTAGGAGAAGATTGGCTTTAAATGACATTAGGAGAATCATTATGTTTAATTTATCACTAATTAATGCTGACAGGTTTCGTAGGCCTTGTGTTGCTTTCATGTGAATGTTACATGCTTGGTTTTTCTTTCTTTTTTAATTATGTGTACACACCCCTCCTCATTCATTCATTTTGATTCTGACAATTTACACAGCTTTCTGTCTTCTAGGTTCCCTCCCCACATGGTCCCACCACACCATACTCTACACACGACCGGCATCCCCCATCCGGCCATAGTCACCCCAACAGTCAAACAGGAATCCTCCCAGAGTGACGTCGGCTCACTCCACAGCTCGTAAGTGCCACCCTGGCTGCCACTTCCCCCAGAGCCCTCGTGCGGGGGCTGGCGTGGTGCCTGCTTTGACTGCCGCAAACAGCCAGCCTGTGTGGGCTGTGGGCACCACTGTGGACAGGGCCGGAATGCACAGTGATCGGCCTCGCGCATGGTCCCCCTGCCGGTCAGAGCAGGGTGCTTTTCCTGTGGACTGCAGCTCACGAGCACTTGCCTGTCCTCTCCCCCTGCAAGCAAGCATCTGGAGGGTGGAGACTGCAGTGCCTTCCCCTCTGCCTGGGAAAGCTGTCTATTAGTGAAACTGGAGGAAGTGGTGACAGAGCCTCTCGCTTGCCCCACTCCCTCCTCAAGCTATTTTTGTTGTTCCTTCTCTCCGGGGCGGAGGAGACTGAAAGTGGAAGCATGCTTTTTGTTCAAAACTGCTAGGCTTGAGTGTGAAGGAGACCAGACTGTGAGTCTCTGCTTTGCAGGAAGTTGGACTTCGTAGTTGTTTATCAGGCTGTGTGTGTCTGTTTTTGTCTGACTCCAGAAAGCATCAGGACTCCAAAAAGGAGGAAGAAAAGAAGAAGCCCCACATAAAGAAGCCCCTTAACGCGTTCATGTTGTATATGAAGGAGATGAGGGCGAAGGTCGTGGCTGAGTGCACGTTGAAAGAAAGCGCAGCCATCAACCAGATCCTGGGGCGCAGGGTAGGCCACCTCTTCATGGGAGGGACGGCTGAGGAGGTGAAATGTCCCTGTCCCCTTCCCCCTGAAGAGTCCTTTTCCCTCAGCCACATTCTCAAACCCTGACAGTCATTCCACATGGGGACAACATTTGGTACAGCCCCTCCCCGCCCCCCGTGACAAATCGGGTTTTGTTGGAGCACCCCCGTTCGTGCCAGTCTCCGTCATATTTGCAGATGAGCCCATTCCCCTCTTGATGGCGTAGGGTGGTGTGTGATGTTTCCCACGTGTGTCCTCTGCTCCGTGTCTCCTCCAGTGGCACGCGCTGTCCAGAGAAGAGCAAGCAAAGTACTACGAGCTGGCCCGGAAGGAACGACAGCTTCACATGCAGCTCTACCCCGGCTGGTCTGCTCGGGATAACTATGTAGGTGGACTGTTTTCCTGGTGACGCCTGTCTATCAAAGAGTGATGTATGCTTATTTGCACAGAGGGACTGGTGACTGCCAGCCGGAATCAGGCTACAGGGCCATTTATTCTGCCCACTGCTGGGACCATTAGCATCTGGCCCTGTTGCTAACCTGAGCAGTTTCATCCTGGCTTTCACTGTGTCTCTGTCAGTCTGCAGTCAGTCTTGTGTGAGCTGGGGAGATAATCCAGTGTCCCAGTGTCAGGGCCTGTGACTACCTCCTTCTCTGCCCACTTCTTAGAGGTGACAGGGCTCTAGGATACATCTTGAGGGGCTTGGCTTTGGTCCTACATTGGGCACCCACATGAGCCATAGCAGTCAGCAGTGTGGCTTCACATAGAAGACTGTAGATAGAGGTGGAGGGAGAGAACTGAACTCCTTAGGTTTTCAGTTAGACCTGCACCCTTGTGAAGAAAAATCAAGACAAATGCTTTGGGGTAGTTGAATTTGGTACCTGCTTTGCCCTGAGAGGAGCATGCTGGGAATTTCCCTGAAAGTAGCTTGTGAAAGTCATCCTTGGCAGGATGGATGAAAGGACTCGGTGCTCAGTGGGGTTTGGAAAGGGTGTGCTATGTGATGTGTGTATTTCTGGATTTTGTATTGCCTATAGGATTTGCCTGATTTTCCCTGTTGGCTTTTAGGAAGCACCATTGTGAATGAAATGTTAGTTTTTGCTAATTGCGCCAAGTTCCACAATCCCTCTCTTCTTAGACCAGTGATGGTGAACCTTTCAGAGCTTTCAGTGATATGAATAGCCCACTGTGGCACATATGCCATGGGTTCACCACCATTGTCCTATACACTTACTATCCTCTGGCGACACTGATTCTGTCTTATCGTTTGTCCATTAGACTGTCTCTTAGATGCTCTAGGTCAGTGATGACAAAGCTTTTGCACAATAACAAAAAGCTGTCTTCAGCGTGTAGTAAGTTTGCCACCACTGCTCTAGATGGATGGAACGGCTGTAACTTTCCAACATACTTTGCTTTCATGAAATGATTTTGTTCTTGTCCTGTGGGGAGCCAAACGTCACTCCAACGTGGGCTTCCCACTCCTCCTTTGGGTCCTGGTGCAACAGAGAGCCTTGGTATCCATCAGTGCTCTCCTGTCGGCAGCATCCATAGTGCAGACACCGAGGGGCAGATTGAGCTCATTAAATTTTACCAGTGGTGAACCCATGGCTCCTGGGGTATTGTGTGGAGTCAGAATTAGGGTGAGCATTTCTGCTTTCAGACCTTGCTGTCCAACAGGAAACCCCAACATCTGCATGACTGCATGGCCATGAGAGAGGGCTGACTCTCTGCTTGCCAGGACCGGTTTCCTCCTCTTTATCCACTCACTTCCAAACACATGCTAGCACGTTTGCTCCTCACTGTGTAGACAAGAGAGAAGAGAGAGCAGAGCCTGCTGGGTTTCTCTGCCACATGCTGCCCCTCTCCCTCCAGGCCCCACCTCCCTAGTGAGCAGCACTAGTTTGCCCCACCCCCAGCTGAAATAGGAAGCAGCGTCGGTACCACGCGGTGGCTGGGTCACTCTGCTGAGAGCCCTTGCTGCCGGTGGACAGGCGTCACTGGGTGACTGCTTGGGACCTTTCTCTTGGTCCTCGGCATGTGAGCAGTGGGGGAGCCTTTCTTCTGGAGCTGAAAGGAAGAGGATGAGAAAGCTCCTGCCCTCCCACCTGACCCTGAGGTAGAGCTTTACAGTGGCAACTCCCTCCTCATCCTGTGCGCATGCAGCTGCGTCACTTCAGGACAGCTGCTCTCGTGGTTTAGGGTCACAGGCTTTTAGCGTTCATTCGGCTTCTGCCTGCCCAGTTCTTGGGTGATCTAGAATGGTGCCTCATAGCTACCAGATCTTCAATTTGGGGCACAGTAGGACCTTCATGTACCATTGCATAGGGTGTGCACTTCTCAACTCCAGGGTGTGCCATTTATAGTGGAGTCTACATGAAAGGCGCCCCCTGGCATTGTGCAAAGTGAGATCGCTACAAGGAGACAGGACAGACTTAGTGACAGCATCAGAGGAACACAGCGTGGGAGTCATTTAGACGAAGTGTTACCCGAGGCCTTTCTGAGATGCGCTTTCTAGGTTTCAGGGGTTGGTGAGGCTCTTGACCTGGCTTTTGCTCATTTCTCCCTTCGGGAGTGGGTTTGGTATAAGAGCAGAACGCCAGAGGAGACTCAGAAGTGGGTGTGAGGTGGAGCCAGTTCTAGGGCTACACAAGCTTCATCTCTTCAGAGAATGCCACCAGGTTCCTGCTCTGATAGCCTGTGATACATGATTGTTAGCACACACAGGGTCCTTTCGTGTTCTGGGGAAGAGTGACAAAATTGAAGGTTTTGTGGGTTTGGTTGTAGTAGAAACTTTTTAGTATTTCTTTTAAGCCTTTTTTTTTTTTTTTAATTTTGAGACAGGATTTCACTAAGTTGCTGGGTTACCCAGCCAGAGCTCAGTTCCAGCCCTGCTGCCTCAGCCTCCCCCGAGCACTTCCTGTCCAACTGACTTGACCTCAGAGTTTTTGCAAATTACTTTGGTCACTGCAATGCCCAAGAGTGTGCCAGAAAGTGTCGTCTAAGCTAACCTTGTGCCTCTTCTGCACTCCTGCCCTAGGAGCCGAACAGATGACTTTATATCACTACCTAAGGAAAAATAGGATGGAGTTAGTCACCTGGGTTATAGAACTGGTACCTTCTTTAGTGCCCACAAGAAGCATGTCCAGTTGCATAGTAACAGCTGCCCTTTGGTATCACATTCACACTTGAATTTTCTTTCTGGCTCTGCGACATTAGGTAAAGGAGATAAACCCTACACCATTTGCTCACTGGGATCTTTTTCTCACTGCCATAAGTTAGGCCTTAGATTTATGACAACGGTATAGTCACCTCGTTGGAATCTCAGTATTACTTATCAGTGTCCCCACATCCTCTTCCTCTTGGTACGCAGCCCATCCTCTAGATGCCTTTTGTCCCAACAGCACTGCCCTTGGCCACACCGTGTTCCCTCTGTATCCTAAACAACAACTCCCACAGACTTACTTCACAAGGACGAGACACCATGGAGAACAGGGTCTGAATTTCTGTTGACTTTTACTTAGAGCCCCTGAATCAAGAGAGCTGAGTGGCTCTTGGCTCTGGAGTTCAGTGTGATTTGATTGCACACTGAGGCATATGCAGGCCTCAGCACAAGCACCACTCGGAAGCCACATCTCATTCTGGTGCCACCCCCAGTGCACAGGGAGGCTTCCGACATGGGTGCTTCCGACCAGCCGTGCAGCCCAAGCTCCAGGTATATCTCCACTGCGGTTCCTTCGGAGCCCAGTCCATTCTCAGGGTTTCCATGCATGACTGGCCTTTTCCCTTTGGTGTTCACATCACTGTACTGTGAGGGCCAGGCCCAGGGAGGCAGAGGAGGGTGAAACTTCAGACCCCAAAGAGGCGGCCACTCCATGGAGCTCCCTGCATTGTGAGGCCCCATCCTCCCCAGCACACTGCCAAGGTATCCAGGAGGGTCAGGTCCAGGAAGGTGCATGATCCTGAATCATCTGTCCCATTTGTCAGTTCAGATAGCTTCCTGCAGGACCAGGCAGCACATAGTGGGCGGCAGAGCCTGTGATGGAGGCCGTAGTGTGAGGCCAGCTGCTCTCGGCCCGCCCTCCTCCAGCTAGCTGTGGCGCCGCAGGAAAGTCAGCTCACCTCTGCATGGCAGTGTCATTTATAAAGTTGGAATGGCAACTTTTAAAACCTGCAGCTCTGAGAAGCCCCTGCTGTCGCTGGCCTTTTCTTAGTACTGAACAGGGGCACTTCACCTTTGTGCATAAGATGTGTGTGGGGAAAGTGGGGAGGCAGCTCCCTAAACATCTCTATCACAGCATCCCTTTGCCCTCCTCCAGAGGTCCACTCTCAAGCTGCTTCCTAGCCTGGCCCTGGGCCTGGGCCTGGGCCTGGGCCTGCCCCACCTGGAGGGGTGGATAGAGGAGCCAGGCACAGGTGTGAAGAGGTCTTCTCTCACCACGGCCGACCCTCCTCTTCTCCCTAGAAGTGTGTGCCTGCAGCCGGGGCACCGTTCAGGGACACTGAGGCTACGGAGGCAGGACGGTCCTCTCGCTGCCTTCTCCTTCCAGGTGAGCCCAGATGCCCACCTCCTGGCTGTTAATTGAACTAACTCCCTGCTTTTCATCTCCTCATTTAGGGGAAAAAGAAGAAGAGGAAAAGGGACAAACAGCCCGGTGAGACCAACGGTAAGTGACAGTCCTCGGGGTGACAGAAGCAGCGGTAGGTGGAGGGCCACTCCTATGTCAGGCTTCCATTGGAGGGAGGCAGGAGAAATTCAAGGCCAGGACATTGTGGGGGCACCCATCTTAGCCAGCCTTTTTGTTTATGCATTTTAATTAATTGCTTTACAACTGCCCTTTTAAAGCTAGTAACATCCATTGTCGCATGAAAAGCACATTGTAATTCTAGTGGAATGTGTTTTTAAAGAACTGCAAAGCCTGTAACTGGAGAGCAGCAGTAGGCACGCCTCTGCCGGGCTGTAGACAGTCTGCTTATTTTGTATGTGTCAGAGAAGGGCCTGGGGGGGCGCCTAGGGGAGTAGGCGGGGTGTGTGTGAGTGTTGGATATTAACTGAATGTTTGATGCATGCCTTTACAGTGGTAAATTGCACCCATTTTAAATTAAGGAGGTTTGTTACTCTCTAGCAGAAATTAGAAATACTGCATAGGCAATCTGAGAGGTCCCTTGGAGAAGACCAGGCTTTTAAAAACAAACAAACAAAAATTTTGAAGGCTTTGTATAATTTGTTCTTTTTTTTCAGAACACAGCGAATGTTTCCTAAATCCTTGCCTTTCACTTCCTCCGATTACAGGTGCTAATGTCATTTTGAGTCATTAAAATAGTTGATAAACTGTTTTTTACTTTTTCTTGCCATTATAGTTTTATTAACATTAAACACGTATGACATTTGAACATTCTTTAAGATGACCATCTACACGGTTTCGTATGTTTCGGTAGATTTTTTTTTTTTCAGTTGCTTTTGTTGCCTTTTGAATTTAATTTAACTTCTGTTTCGTTTATTTATTTATTTTCCCCATAACAGTTGTTTAAGCAGCGATGACAGTGATTTAGAGCTGAACTAACTGTGCAAATTGAATATGCAGTATTTCTTTAAAAGAGACTGGTAAAGAAAAAAAATGGAAGGAATTCAGTCATAAACCTCCTTAATCTAATGGCATTTTTTTTCCATTGCTCCTACTAAGTTTCTCACGCAAGCATGCATCCGCAGTATGATTATTTTTTCCTTTGCTTTTTTTATTTTAGTTTTTTTTTCGTCCTTTTGCTTTTCTGCTCATAATTTGCAAATCCACTTGCATTTTACTGACCGTGCCTGCTTCGATGCTGCTGTGAGCTTCTAACTCCTAACAGCTCATTCACACAGCCTGTTTACCTCCATCTGTTCCTTTCCTAATATTAATGAAAATAGATTAAAAAAAAAAAAACGATGAACATTCCAAAAGCTGCAATATCCCAATACCACAACCCTTTTCTTTCTTTATTTCTTTCTGTTTCATTTTGTTTTGTTTTGTTCTTTTTATTTGTAGTTTTTTTTTCTTTTTTAAAACTGTTGTACTCTGAGAAGAAAAAAGCATGTTACAAACTTAATTCCCTCCTTTGCTTTATTTTCTTCTTTAAGAAAAAGAAAATTGAGAGGCAAAAAAGGGGAGGGGGCAGAACTAAAAACGAGCAAACATAATTGGAAAGACTAAGTTCTTCAGTATCTAACTTCCCTTTGTCAGCGCAAACCAAATCTAAGACACAGTCCTTAAAGAAGGGATACTGCAGCTTTATTTGCAACAGCTAATTTCACAAGTTGAATAAGAATGTGATTTTTACCGTTTTTTAATTAAAGAAAGTTAAAAGACGAAAGTCAATATTTTGCCTTTAGTAACCAGGTCATTGATTTATTCCCTTTTTTATTTTTATTTTTTTCTTATTTGTATCTCTCTCTCCCCCCTCTTTCCTCTCCCTCTCTCTCTCCCTCTCTCTCTCCCTCTCTCTCTCTCTCCCTCTCTCTCTCCCTCTCTCCCATGTCCTCCTCCTCCTCTGCTCGCTCCTCTCTTGAACTCATTCAGACCTGAGCGCTCCTAAGAAATGCCGAGCGCGCTTTGGCCTTGATCAACAGAATAACTGGTGCGGCCCTTGCAGGTGTGTATAGTTTCCCAGATTCGCTGTGCTGGTTTGCAGCTGGTCTCTTCCATTCTTCCCCCTTCTCTGGCCTGTTGCTTCGTAGCTCTGTGTGTGGATCGTAGGAGACACAAGGGAGTGGGGCACTGCCAAGTGTGTGGGCTCGATGAGGGATGTGCTTGTTTTCTGCTGCTGCTAGCCAAAATGCCACTGTAAAACAGCATCACGTTTGTCTCCTCGGGTCAGCGCCTCAGACCCCAGCGCGCCCTCTCCCAGGGAATGTTGCCTGCCAACCCCTTCCTTGTGACAGCCCAGGATCCTTGTCCTGGCCTAGGTAGAAGCAAATGATGTCACTTTCTCCCCTCCTCTTCTCTCTCTCTTTTTATTTATTTTTCATTGTTGTTTTTTGGTTTCTGGTTGTTGTTTTTGTGTGTGTGTGTTTTATCATTTTATTTGATTTTTTTTTTCGTTCGACTCATAGAAGTCCTTTCCTTCCATGCCCTTGGTGAGGGATGAGTACCCGATAGAGCCAAGGTGATGTAGAAGACAATCTGTAGCTGAGATTTCACATCCAACTGAGCACGACCCACCATTGTGTTGTGTTTTTTTGTGTTTACCTTATGCTAACAGATGCAAATACTCCAAAGAAGTGTCGGGCACTGTTCGGGCTTGACCGACAGACTTTATGGTGCAAACCATGCAGGTATATAACCACTGCGAGGCCTTTGGGAAATCAAAGCATTCTGTCCTTCTGCTACCTTAGTGTGACAATTTATTTTGACCTCCTTCTCATCTACTTCTCCCACTGGCATCAATGACTAATGAGCCTCATTCTTCAAATTTTTCTTGCTAATTTCATGCTGTTTCTCCCCACTTTCTCATTCTCTCTTTCCTTCCCCTGCTCTTCCAAATGACATATAGTGCATGTCCCTGGTGGCAGGATTGAGACCACAGCCCTAACATGGGCATTGACCCTCTGCCTTTGAAAGCCAGCATCCCAGTCAAAGTGTGCCTCCCTGGCCTATGGGCCTAGCATGGAGTCCCTGTTCCTGAGGTCAGACATGGCAGTGATAGCATTCCTGTGCACGCGGAGTCCGGGCACTCAGAGCAGTGCCCTGCCGCAGGCTCCTCCCTCTCTCCCCTTTTATTCTATTTTGCCTCTTCGGTGGTTTTATGTTTGCAAACAGCAGCTGTCTGTCCAGAGGAGCTTGGTTAGCTGACATTGTTTTACAGACGCGTGGCATTGAGTGGCATGCACCAGCTAAAGGGCTGCAAATAGTGGGACCTGCAGATACATATAAAACATACATATTTATACAACTTTGCACGTATGTAGCAGTGAACTAGATTTACTGAGAGCCAGATCGATCCTGAAGAGTCCAAATGAAGCCCGCTTCCCCCACCCCCCAGGTCCTACCCAGCCTGCTTCCTCAGGGAAAGTGTAGGTACTTTCTTCTCGGTGGAGGGATGCCCATTAGATCCTGTCTGGTTTCCTGTCTTTTAATGATCACCTTTGGTTAAATTTGTTGTTTCTTTGTTCTGATACAAGCAGTCTTTGAATTTGGAATATTATGATGGTAGGTATCTCGACACCCCACACATGCGTCCCTGTTTGTAGTGCCTTCCTTGTCACGTGTCCCTCTCCTCCATGCCTTTGCCATGTGCTCCATGTCTAGACGTTAGATCAGACGTTCATCCCATTCCGTGCATGCCCACGAGTCTGCTGTGGTGTCTCTGATCCCCTTCTGGTGCCACTTTGAGAGCCCGGTGAACTGTGCCTCGTGTAGCGAGAGAGGGCCCGAGGGTCTGAGAGAGGGACATGGATACGCCCTTTAGGTGACCACTGAGCAGGAGAGGAAGTCTTCCCGGTCCTCCTGTGAGGCAGCAGTGTTCGCAGAGGAGACAGATGTCCTGGTCCTGACAGGACTACATGCCGAAGCTGATGAAGGACATTGGGTGTGTCATCAGCAGGAGCCTCTGTGGCGGGCAGGGAAGCCATCAGCATTTTGGACATGTAGATAGGGAGGTACCTGGCCAGGGAAGCTGTGTGGCAGATGGCTGACCAGCCACGGGGACCACCCCAAAGAGAAGATACTCATGGGCTCTAGGTACACACAACCAGCATTGCTGGCTGTGGCTCACAGTAAGGCTGGTTCAGGTGCCCACGTTACTTTATCCATGGGGGTAGCTGGTGATGTATGAATCACTTTCTTGTTTCAGAAGCTGTTGCTGTGAGTTAGACTTGGTCTTTATTTTTTTTTTTTTTAACCTTTCTGAAAGTAATTACTAACATTGATCTGAACAGACATCCTTTCCTCAGGTCCTCCTGCCATCTTGGTTAAAGCCTGGGGTGGGTGTCTTCCTCAGAAACCAGAGTTTTCTCCATATTTTTATAAAATATCCTTTTGCTTAAGGCCTTTTGCTTAAGGCCTGCCAAGCACAAACCTGGACAACCGCTTCATGTGTCTGCAGTGTGGTTTTCCACAGTGCAGCTGTGAGGGGCTAACGGTGTTGAGGCGGGAGGCCTTCTGTCGTCCTAGAGGCCACGGGCCCCTGGTCTTCCTAAGACCCTCATCATTGCACAGCCTGCCTCTGGCCTCACCCCCGGAGCTTCCCCAGCACCCCACTTCTCTGCTGGGGATTGTTTTTCATACCTTGATATATTAGCGCATTTGTCGACTTCATTCCAGAAGAGTCAGGAAGAAGATTTAGTTTTCTTTCAGAATAACTACATCAGCTAGAGCCTCAGGCCCCCATGGAAGATGTAGGCTGGACAAAATGACTGGGAATGGGAGTTTTGGACCAGTAGTTACCTGTCCCCTTTCCCCCAGCTCTTCCTTTCAACCTTGACATAACCGTATCTGGCTTGATGCTAAAATCAGTAGAACTAAATAGGCTTTTTAAAAAAAGAAGAGAAAGTCACAAAGCAGTTGCAAACCGAGGCACTTTCTGACTCATCAGAAATATGTGTGTGTGTTCCAGCTGCCCTTGGCTTGGCCCTGATGGGGGAGCATCGCTCTGTTGTCTTAGTCTTTGTCTCCAGTGTTCTAAATGCCCTGATCCCCACGATTTGGAAACATCCACACCATAAGGAGGGTGGGGTGGGGGTAGGGCATGGAAAGCCCCAGAAATGCTCCTAGCCAAGCAGGGCTCCTAGCTTGCCACACAGGGCTTCTAATTCTATTTGGTGTTTGAGGACATTTTAACCAGACTCTGTTTTGAGCCCACCAACTTGCTTTCCCATCCTTTCTCTCCCCCGGTAGAGCCTGGAATGCTGCTTGATGCTGCTCCCTTGTCTTCCTGGTTGTCCCTCCCTCTACTTTGCTTTCTCCTCGCCTCTCCTCTCTCTCGTTTTCCCCTTTTGCTTTCTCAGTTTTGCTTATGCCCTCTCCCACCTCCTCCTCCTTTCCATACCCCATTTTTAAAATGCATGGACATCTTAGTTTTTGAGCATGTTTGGATCTGCAGGCTAAGGTAATTTTAAATAGAGGCTCAATTACCATATTTACCTTTGCTCCTGAGATGGGCGCAGAACCCATAGCTTATGCCTGCTTGTCTGTCCCAGGGAGAAGGAACTTTGCCAAACTGACTGGGGGTGAGAGGAGGCTGCCCCTGTTTGCCCAGCGTTCTTCTGACCCAGAGGGGACAGAAGGACCTGAGGCCACCAGCCCCATTGGGCCCGAGCCTCTGGGAGGCAGGAGGACCGAGCATGTTCCCTTCCATCTTCCCTTCCTTCCCTTTCCTCCTGCCATCTTGCAGAATCCGTGCCTGTGCACTGACGGGCAGGTCAGATGGCTCTGGGGCCTAGACCAGAGGATGAGCCCAGCATGCCCCTTCCTGCAGAGGCCAGCACCGCTGCCCAGCAGTGGCGGCCTTCATGCGTGCAGCATCTTGACAGCTGTGCAGCAGAAGGCAGCTGGCCAGTGCTCGCATACTTGTTTGTAGGTGATTTTCCCGCCACGGTTCGGACTGTTCCTCAGGGTCCTTGGATGAGCACATTCCCAAATCTGCATGATATTTATAGAATTAGAGAGTCTATCACCTAAATCTCCCTTCCTACTAAGGGGGATCCCATCAGGCTGGGATTAATGGGGGGAGAGGCTTTGAAGTCACATGCCCAATGTCTTGAGTTGATTTCCCCCGTCCTCATCCTTTGATGATAAGGAAGAAAGGCTCTGATATTCACGTTCCTATTTCTTACATGAACAGGGAGAGGAGAGGGGTGATTCTGGTTTTGGTGCAAGGCAGAGTTAGTCTCTCTGGTTCAAACACAAGTCACAAGAAGCCCAGCCCAGGAAGGTCCATGCTGTGGTTCCCTGGCACTTCTTCTTGGTCATCACTCGCTGCGCCCTCTGCTTGCTGGGACAAGAGCAGGACGCCCCTCCATCCCATCCTCACGCTTCTTCCAACCTTCTCACTAGGGGGTGGGGGAAGGGAAGCCCCAGATCTTTTAAAACAAACTAATGAAACCCCCCCCAAAACTAAAAAACAACAACAACAACAAAAAATCAACTTTGAATCCTAATTGAATCCACAACCTGCAGGCCATACAACCAGTTATTCTTGTTCCTTTGGACCATTTTCTGTTTTTCTTATTCTTCCCCCTCCCCCACCTTTGTTTATTCTCTTCTACCTGTTTTTGGTGGTTTTTTGGTTTGTTTGCTTTTTTGTTTTATTTTGTTGGTTTCATTCTTTTTGGTTTATTTTGTTTTATTTTTGTTCCCCGCCTCCCCTCTCACCTGATTCTGACCTCTCTTGATTTGGTGTGGTTCTTAACAGACAAGCCCGCAAGCTCTCTGGGCACCGGCAGCCTCCCCGTGGTGGTGTGTTAAACCCTTTAAGCCTCTTGCTAGTGCTGCCTTCAGCTATGTGGGCTCAACAGTCAGCATTTTGAGAGTTTCATATTGATAAAGAGGCGGCTGGGGAAGGAGCTCTGTCTTTCTCTTTTAAGTACACGCACACGCACACACACCATTGGGGGCTGGGGGTGGCAGTGGTGGGAGTCGGGCAGGGAGGGTAAGGAATGTGTTGGGAAAGTGAAGGTGACTAAGTCCGAAGAGAAATAAGCTTTGCTGTTCATCTCAATTTGGACGAAGCCACTTGCTGGCAAATGGTGCCACCGTCTGTAGGTGACTGCCTTTCGTCTGCTCGTTTATAACTGGGCAGGGGTGGAACTGTGGGGGTATAGTGGGGGGCGGGACCGTAGGGTGCTCTCTTAAATATTCGGGGTGGCAGAGCAGACACAGACAGGGGCATGGCTAAGGGAGCGAGCAGCCCAGCAGTGTCACCAGTCACTGGGCCTGCTGTGCTTCGGGGTATCCGTTAGATGATGTCAACTTGGTCATGAGCATTAGATGACCTCTCCCTTGACATCTTTGCCCTCTATTCACAGATAACTCTCTCCCCCTGTTTCTAGGAGAAAAAAAAAGTGCGTTCGCTACATACAAGGTGAAGGCAGCTGCCTCAGCCCACCCTCTTCAGATGGAAGCTTACTAGACTCGCCTCCCCCCTCCCCGCACCTGCTAGGGTCCCCTCCCCAAGACGCCAAGTCACAGACTGAGCAGACCCAGCCGCTTTCGCTGTCCCTGAAGCCTGACCCCCTGGCCCACCTGTCCATGATGCCTCCGCCGCCTGCGCTTCTGCTGGCCGAGGCCACCCACAGCAAGGCCTCCGCCCTCTGTCCCAACGGGGCCCTGGACCTGCCACCCGCCGCCCTGCAGCCGCCCATCGCCCCCTCCTCATCGCTCACACAGCCATCAACATCTTCCTTACATTCCCACAACTCGCTGGCGGGGACCCAGCCCCAGCCTCTGTCCCTCGTAACCAAGTCTTTAGAATAGCTTTGGCTTCGTCCGCCCTGCTTGTGTGGAGTGTTCCGTCCCCGGCTCTCTGTTCGCGCCTCCCCCGACCTGGGAAGCTTTTGTTTTGTACTCTTTTAATTTTGTGCCACGTGGCTACATGAGTTGATGTTTATCGAGTTCATTGGTCAATATTTGACCCATTCTTATTTCAATTTCTCCTTTTAAATATGTAGATGAGAGAAGAACCTCATGATTCTACCAAAATTTTTATCAACAGCTGTTTAAAGTCTTTGTAGCGTTTAAAAAAAATTATATATATATATATATACATAACTGTTATGTAGTTCGGATAGCTTAGTTTTAAAAGACTGATTAAAAAACAAAAAGAAAAAAGAGAGAGAAGCGATTTTGAAGGAGAGGAGTTCTGTATTATTTGTATTAAATATGAGCTTGCGAACCAATCGTTTTACACTTGGTTTTTAAACCGTGAGGGCACGAGGAATGCAGTGCCCTTGCTTTTTTTTTGTTTTTCCCTTCTGTGTGAAACAATTTTATTGTGATGTTACTCGTTATTGTTTAAATGTACAGAAACAAAAGGTTAAAATGTGTTAATATACCTTGTTCCATGGTGTTGTTCTTTTGGGGGGAGGGGATGCTACTCAACAATTAATGGAATCACAACGCTGTTGGACCAGTAGTATTTATTGCTTTAGAGATTGCTTGTTGTACCTGTACGTTGTCCCCTTTTAAAATATGTTTTCCTTTTTCTCGAAACTGTGTAAAGTTTTTTTTTCCTCCCCTTAGCATAAGCATCTTATATATAGCAATTCATTTGTACAAGGTTTTTAAGTTTATATATAAAAATGTGTATATATATTTTTTGTGTCCCTTTTTGACCTCTTTTTTGTTTGTTTGTTTTTCTGTACGAAACCCAGATGCCGCCAAATGGACATTCATAGTTGCATTAAGGATCAGTAGCATTAACACAAGTTGCTTTAAAAGCCATTACATAAAACAAGACTTGAACGTTAGTGAGGGAATGTTAGCAAAGCTGTCTGAGCACCCGTGGGAACTGCCCTCGTTTCCCTTTTGAACTCCTAGTCAAATGCCCTGCGCCCTTAGGAACATGACATGGACTGACCGTGTGCAAAACTTTATGTGCCAAAACTCTCAGTGACTTTAGCTTTCTCCCTCTTCCGATGCTGTACTTTTTGTTCATCATGTTTTGCTGTGATGTTACATAGGTAGATTTGTATGTAGTTTTAATGTCACCTATAACAAAATGTGTTTGGTAGCAGATTGTCCAGAAAGCATTTTAAATGAAGAGGTATAAACCCTTAAGGGCCAAAATTCTGTATATTAGATTACTCTTAAACGAAAAACCAGCTGCCGCTTTTATGTACACATATTACATACGAGTAGGTAGCGAACTTTAAAAATAAAAAAACCCTAGGCATGTTGGTGTTGCAAAATGCTGTATAAAGCTGAAACCTGTTCATTCAGTGCCATTGTAGTTGACATGAAGCGATTGTAAACCTGTCTCTGATTTTTTCTCTGGTTTATTAAAATGCTAACTATAACATTTTTTGTGAATACTTTGAATGTTTCCTAACAGTTGTGATGTTACTGTTCCGTTTTATGCTCTTATTCCAAGTTCATTTTTAATGGTTTGAAAGCCATTTTTGTAATGAATAAATGTTCATGCTGTACAGTATCTGTAGCATGCCGTTCTGGATTAATAAAAGCAACTTAGTATGTGCAGATAAAGGCTGGTCACTTGATTCTATGATTTGGACTTTTCACTGCTTTGGAAACAGGACCTACCCTCACCAGAGGCAGTGTGTTTCCATGCCTGAGACCACGTAGCTGGTGTGTGGGAGGTGGGTAGTGAGGGGCTGATTCCTCTCCCAATCTTTTCCTGACAGGGTGACTCCCATCTTCTTTCCCGGTGTCCGGCTGCTGTGGCTTGGGTACCTGGTTTGTATCATGTGTCACCTGCAGATTACCTATATATCAGGAGGTCCCCGGGGTGTCTTTCCTCATTCTTCTCTGCCACTATCAGGAAGCAATTCAGTTCTGAAAGCAAAGCACAGTTACAGAGCAAATGTCACTTATTTGGCTATCGCAGCAGTTGCTCTAATATATCCTATTCATCCCTCCCACCATATTGAGCAGAAAGGATTTAATGCTGGTGAATAAGATTTAGCTCAGGGAGGGTGGACTTAAGAAACCACATGGGTACTGCCTATGGATCGTGGATGAGGAGGTATCCTGACGGCTCAGAGCTGCCTGCAGGGAGAGATGGAAGGGTGTCAGGTTGAAACCCTTTTGCTAGCAGTGAGTGATTGCTGAACAAATAGCTTGTTACAAAATTGGATTGGAGCGATTCACTAAAGCAGTGTGCGTGGAGAACTCATACTGTCTGCGGGACCCAAGTTCTTGGCTGTACCCTGGCAAGAGTGTGAGGTCACCATCAGCAAGGGGGACTGCAGTAAAGCTCTTCCTGTGGTTTCCACCCATTGCTTCTCTTGCTGATGAGATTATGCTGTGTATGTAGGACACTGGTACATTCAAAGGATACGGATTTCCATTCCTGGTGCCATTGTTACTTAAGGTGATCACGGTGTCGCAGCAGGGACTTTAAAGCTCCTTGAAAACTGCTTTACTAGAGCTAGTTCGTGTTCTGTGAAGTTTTTGTGTTTTGCATTCACTTTATTTTGTGTTCCCAGTGTGGAGTGTTTTGGGTTGTCCTTCCCCATTTTATTCTGCACACTTGAGTCCAGAGTGACCTTTGAAAATAAAAATAAGAACGCTTGCTGGTGGCATTGTGCCAAGCTGTCTGTGTGCATTTTCTCATAGAAACCTACTAACATTACTGCCCACGGAAGCTACTGTCCTCCTCCACCCCGTTTTATGCTCTAGAAATGGATTTAGGGACTCTTAGCCTTGTCCGAGGCCACACGGTTAGTAAGTTGTGGAGTTGGGACTGAACTGGGGATCAGACTCCAAGACACACCCTCAACACTAAGTAAAACCGCATCTTAGAGCAGAGAGGGCTCTCGGGCACCACAGAAGTAATGGGACAGTCCCTTCAAAGGGCATCCTTGTTCTTTCCCCTTCTTTGCCTCACCTGCACACTCACTTTCCCCCCGTCCCCAGGTTTCAGCTCTCAGTGTGGCTCTCACTTGCTCCCGGTCCAACCCTGTGGAGGTAGGTGGTGTCTCATCTCTATTCTCCTTCACATCAGCCTTCGCTTCTCCTTTAGCTCACCCTTCACCATTTAGCGATGGGTGTTGCCCGCTTAGGCAGGCCCCTTGAGGGCACAGCATTTCTCAGTCTCAGCGCTGTTGCTGTGTAGGATGAGTAATTCTTGCTGTGGGGCCCTCTCCCCTGTATTGCCACACATTTATCAACATCTGGGCCTCTGCCCACTAGACGCCAGTGCCACCTTTTTCCACACAATCATGGTAATCAGAGATGTCATCACGTATCCCCAAATGTCCCCCAGGGGAGCAAAGTCACTCCAGTTGGCAACCTTTTCTCCAGAGAGCCTCTGCAAGGTCAGCAGTGTGGCTTCATGTCTGCTGCTGTAGATGTGGGCCAGGTTCTGTGGGTGCTCCATAGGTATTTGTGGAAGGAGAAGAAATGACACTGGCCAAATAGACATATGTGTCATGTGAGAAGCAGAAGGATGGAAACTTCACAGCGCTTCCCGATTTAGTGTTGTCACAACTTCCAGGGGCCCTTCACCTTTAGCCGTGTAACTCAGTCCCAGAGGGCAGTCCCTAGGTCATCAGCTAGCCCAAGGGCAGATCTCTTGCCAGGATTTAAAATAGCATCACCTACCTGCATATTCACCTCCCCTATGCAGTTGGATCCATACTTTGGAGGATTTTCTTTCCACCCAAATATGGAATCGCCTTCTCTCAGCAGGCCGGGTTCTAGTCTCCCAAGTGCTGGGCCATGTCCTGTCCTTCACCACTTCCATTGTACATCTGTTTGATGTCTTCTTGCTCCAAGAGTTTTATTTTCAGACTGAGCATCTTCCAATTTTGTGTAGGAGTGGATCTGTGGATTTTTGTTACTAAGAGACCTTGAGACAACATCCAGGAGACTATAACCTCTTAGCCACATGACTCAATCTAGCCAAATTTATTTGGACACTTGGGTATGTGTTTCCCATGGCTGCTATAGCAAATCATACAAACTTTCCCACTGCTCAGTAGACCAGAAGTCCAAAATTAAGGCTGTGGCAGGGCTTTGCTCCCTCCAAAGGTGGCACTGGATGCTCTGCTGTTCTAGCCTCTTTCAACTTCTGCCTGCCACCTGCAGCCCTCAGCATTTCTTGGCTTGTAGCCACATCACTCTAAAGGATACACGTGATTGTACTTCAGGTCCACCTGGATAGTCCTAGCTATGCCTTTTCTCTTCAAACCCTTAATCACATCTTTTACAGATAAAGTAAGACAGCTTAGAAATACAACTTCTAGGATTAGAATCTCAGTGTGCATTTTGGGGGACCACCATTCAGCTCACTTTGCTGGTCCTGGCACAATTGTAGAGTTAGCATAGAACCCTCCAGGATGGGCAGTTGTCCTTCTGTTGGTGGTGGTCTTGGGTAGCACAAAAGTGATTATTATAGTGTGGGTTTCTATTCCAGATACATGGTTGAAGTTTCATGTTTAGTCTGATGGGTCGAAAGGGCCTTTCATCCAGATGCAGGACTTCAGCAGATGATCTGCTAGGGGCAGTGGAGTGAGGCTGAGGGTCCCACACCTGACTCCCATGGTGGCCTTGGGTTATTCCTCTATCCAGAGGCTCTGCTTCTTGAGCTAACAACTGGTGACAGTTGTGCTCATTTGGACAGATTCTTAGGAAATCTAAAGTGCAGCATGCCTAGCATGATAAAGTCACAGTGTTTATCATGGTCACAAAAGCTGAAGGCCAGTCATCATGTGTCTTATTTCTCTGTTAAATCCTATGAGTTCAGCTTTCATGCCAGAGTTAGAGAACCTCAGAAATTTGTGCCCATGTTCCAGGGACGAGGTGACTCAGGCTGTTCATTTTACCTGAAACTTGATGGCCCTCTGAAAATAACCTCTACTCTTTGGGGAGCCACAGCACTGGCTGGGGTGCTTTATGTGGCATAGAAATGAGTTTTTAATTAAAATCCTTTGGAAAGAGACTAAGGAGTAGCCTAAAAGTCTCTTGTGTATGGTGCCCGAGATGCCACAGACCACAGCTGGGATCTCTAATGAACAAGGCCGCAGATTTGACTTCCTAAAGGATCCCCACCTGAGGTTGGCCTCTGTGTCTCCTGCCAAGGTCCCCCAGGCCTGGAGCAGTGGCGGGACCTGTTGTGAATTCCGGTGTGGCACTGGCAGGCAGCACTGTCACCTCTGCTGTGAAGCAGGAGCACCGTGGGCAGGCACATCCAAACCTTCATGCGTCCGTCCACTCCGTGACTGTCTCTTGGGCGGTCGCTTGCTTGCACCTGGTATGCTTCTAGCCACTGGCATGAGTGTGAAGGAAGCCAGCTTGGTTCGCACTCCTTCCCCTCAGCTCAATCCTGAGCAGTCTTACAGGATGCAGTTTTGAAAGAGTTTCATGTAAACATAATTAAAGAGGTTATGTTAAGAACTCTGCCTGCATTTCTCATTGAATCTTCCTGGGGGACTGAGATTGCTTTTATTTTTATTTCACAGGGGCAGAAAATGAGGCTCAGAGAGGGTGAGTGCCTTTCCCACACAAATACGGTATCTGAGAAACCAAACCTAAGATTTGCGGGAGCCTGCAGAGCTGGCCTATGCTATGTCACTCAAGCTAAAGCTTGGGTGGCCAGGGACAGGTAGATGGCAGGACTCACCAAGGGCTTTGTGGGCCAGGTAGAAGCTTGTGCCGCAAGACAGCTACATATGACTCCTGCCTTCTCTGTGCAGGAGTTTCTGTTTTTGCATTCTCATTCTGGTTTTGAGGGATGTAATTGTTATGAAACACAGTTCATAATTGTATGGATTAAATCATTTTGGACTCAGCACTACAAGTTAGAGGATCCTTGTTATGGATTAAAAACTAGTGGTCAACTTAACACCAGCTGAATTAAATCATCATGGTGCTGAGCATAGATGTTCCACATGAGGAAAGTTGCCAGCATAAACAGAGACGTGAAGAGTGAGGCATTGTGGGTTCTCCTAAGTGTTGCTGTCTTGAGCCGTTGGTTCTCCTGGAGGAGCTCATCATGACCAGCTCCCCAGTGTGAGGTCGACCATTATCATCAGAGGAGCTCAGGGCCTTGTTAGTGAGAGTGGCTGTGGTTCACTTTGGGGGTGCTCTGATCCTTACATTGAGCATCACTTCTGGCTCTGGAGGGGAATATGTGTGCTGTTTAATCTCTAGGAGAAACTTGTCACACTGGCTTCCTGGCATGTACTTGACTGTTCTTATCATCGGAGGAACTCAGGACCTCCATGTTGCTGAGGATGGCTGTGGTACTTTTCAGGACAGCCCTGGTCTTTATTATGAGCGTGACTTCTTGGCTCCAGAGTAAAATCCTCAACCTACCAGCACAACTCCTTCACCCCACTGGCATAGACTTTCTAGCTTCCACCGCTGACTTTTGGGCTTTCCCAGCGCAGATCTGTTAAATAGACTGGTGCGAGTCCTTTTCATGAGCTCTAGACCTCCAGTTGGACTTGTGGGAGGCATTGTCATGGGCTCTAGGTTTTCATCTGCACTCATGCAGAACATTGCTGTGGGATTCAGGCCCTTGGCTGAATATTTTGGGTCTTACGTGTTGTGAACAGATTTCCTGCACTTTCTCATGTTTAACTCTGGGTGACCATCATAAAATAATGTTATAAATCCTATGTCCTGATTGCAATCATTCTTACAACCCCTGACTACAACAATCCTCAACTTGGAAGAACATTCAAAGTATTTCAGTATGTGTTGTGGTCCTGTACTTACGCATTATATAGTTGTGTCAGTGTTCACTAGAGAAACAGATACAAATCCTTATGTGTTTGTAATATAAGATTGGCTCACAATGGCCGCCCACAGACTTGGCCTAGGAAGTGCGCAGAGATTGTCAGTTGAAGGTCTGGAGCTCACTGCAGTGTCCCATGGGAGTCTGGACCAGGAGGCCCCTGGGTCTGCAAGGGAAGGCTGAAGAGTCTGCTCCAGAAAGCTGAAGGATCTATGCCGGAAGCCGGATTCTGTGACCCAGGTGAAGTGGAAAACTGGAACAGAGGCTGGTTTGTCCTTTTTCATTTTCCCTTTATCCAAAAAACGAGTCGTCCTAGGGTGGGTCTTTCACCCTCGGGTGTAGAATTGCTAGGCTAATTTAGATTTAAACTTTCCTTACTCAAGTTGTCACAATCAATCAACCATCACAATAGTGTTTCTGAGATGATGGGTTGTAGCCCATGCATAGGTCAGAAGGTTATGATTCAAGGCTGGCATTCAAAAAATAGGATGAGATAGAAAATAGGATGCATATACCGCATTATGTAAAATCTTCCCTACTATGGTAGATAATGTTGTTCTGATTTAGTTTTTAAACTTTTTTAACAGTTACAATACATTGAATATGATAATTTTAATAGAAATATAGTAGTCACGGTATATAAAGTGCTAACAGAATAATATCTACTGATGAACATCTTACTAAGTATATTGCTACAGTGTATCCACAAATGGGTTCCATGGAGCCCTAGTCATGGAGTCTTCTTAGATCCTTGGATATCATTTCTTCTTTCTTTCTTTCTTTCTTTTTTTGGTACCAGGGATCGAACTCACGACTGCACGCTTGCAAGGCAGACACTTATGCTGCTCAGCTAAATCCCCAGCCCTTCTCTTGTCTTTTTGAGACAGATTCTCATTATGCAGTTCATATTGGCCTTGAGCTCACTTTGTAGCCCAGGCTGGTCTCAAACTTGCAATGATCCTCCTGCCTCAGCCTCTCAAGGGCTAGGATCACTGGTGTGAGCCACCATGCCCAGCTCCATGGGACTATTTCATCCTATGGTTCCTCTTTGCAATTCAAACTGCTCTCCAATTTGTAGGGGCTCAGAAAGGCTGCCATAGTGACTCTTCCTCCCTGTACTTACATCTCCCAAATGTAACTGACCGTAGAAGATATTTTTTAGATGACAGTGCCTATTAACTTCCTTCTGAATGAATGTTTCTTGAAGTACATCTTTGGAAATAAACCCTTTATACCATATCTTAATCTTTTTAATAGCTCTCTGTTATTGCCACTTTACTGAGGCTTGAGTTAAACAATACTATTTTTTAAGGACTTATTATTTGCCAAGTGTATTTGTCAGCTAGTTTCACAAGAATGCTGCATAACAAATTTAGAGGTTTATAAGAGAAGGCATTACTTTTCTTGCTGTTAGGTCTGTGAGTTGGCTGTAACTAATGCAATTGGCTAAGCTTGACTCTGCAGGATAACTTGGGTGTTTGCTAAAGTTACAACAGTAAAGTCTGAGTCCTCTTAAGGACTTAAATCCTCAGCTTGAAACTGACACATTGTTAATCCCAGGAATTTTCTGTTAGCCAGAACCTAGAGAGCAGACACAGATCAAAGGGCTGGGAAAGTATAGGCTCTGTGGTTGAAGGACCAGTAAGGCTAGATGTTAAAGGGCATCACAGGGAGGAATAATTGGGCACAAAAAACCAATCTACCACACATTGCATGAATTGTTTTTCACATATTATTTATCTGTATAAAAATTATATATATATATATATATATATATAATTGTTGTCCCCCTTTTACATACGAGTAAACAGGTTTAAAGATTTGAAGATTCTGCTGACAAGAACCTAGAACCTCCATGAGAATGATGGATAGAAGTGGAGGTTTTGACTTCCTTATCTTTTTTCTGAACCTAGGGAAAATAGTCATTATTTCACCAAAGCATAATGTTAGTGGTATGTTTTTGTAGATACATGTCATCAAGTTAAGAAAATTCCTTTTTACTCTTAGCTTGCTAAAAGTATTCACCACAAACTCCTTTGAAGAGTGAAAAAGAGCGAGGTACACACGCCTATAATCCTAGCCCTGGGGAGGCTGAGCAGGTAGGTTTGCTGCAAGTTCAAGGCCAGCTTGGGCTGGACAAGTGAGTTCAAGCCCAGCCTAAACTAAATAGCAAGACCCTATTTTAATACAAAGCAAACACACACACACACACACACACACACACACTAAACAATAAACAAGAGTGAAAAGACAAGCTACCATCTAGAAGGCAGTGTTTGTAACACATTTATCCAATGAAGGGCTACTATGGAAAAGTGAACAGAATTCCTAAGAATCAAAAGGAGATAGCTTAGGGCCGAGGATTTAGCTCCGTGGCTTAAGTGCCTGCCTGGCAAGCACGAGGTTGTGAGTTGGATCCCCGGTGCCAACAAATAAATAAATACTTGCAAAAGGAGATAGCTTAATCAATTAAAGATGAGCAAAAAGTAAAACAAGCCCATGAAATAGGACTACATCATTCACAGAGGGATATCCAAGTGACCTATTTATTAGATGATTGCAGTAGCTTCTTTCATAATGGTCAAAAGGTAGGCATAAGCTAACTGCGCATCTATAGTGGAGTAGATAAAAGAAATTGTAGTTGTCCTGCAACAGATGAGAAGTTCTCGTCAGTGCCTGTAGAGTCTGCTAGGTTTTCCTTGGAGGTTTGTATGTGGCATTCTACCAAAATGCTGAAGGTGATGCTTGATGGGTGAGAGGAACAAGAGACCTCTAGGTTGTGTGTGTGTTGTTTGCAGAAAGGTATGAAACGTGCCAAAGCTGTCATAGGGCCAGGAGGTGGGTCTGAAGAGGGAGTCAACAAGCCACAATGGGAGCCTTTCCAAGAATGGTTAATGCCCCTGTTCACTTGATTCTTGGAATTGTGAAGAATTCAGGCTACGCAATGCTAACTTGCTCTGGATCGTAAGGGTCGTGGTGCTTACAACTCAAAACAAAACAAGCTATATGCTGCCCACCCTCTCACCCACATTCCTCATTGGCTTTATGAGACCAAGTATAGCAAGAAACTCACAGCGAAAATTGTAGATGCAGTGGGGCTTTTGGAATGGCCTTTTGAGAATAAATAACAATTAAATGAATTCAGTTTCTATTAATAACATTCTGAAACTGCTAAGCATCATTTTGGTGTGTGTATTTGCTTTATAGGGTGTGAGAGGGAGGAGGTCAGGACTGGGAAGTCCGGGCAAGTGCATGTTGTGTACATTAGAGCTGTCCCTCAGTGCCCACGTGGAGGGAGCTCACACAGCTCCTGGAACCTCTGGTTTAGTCCCCTGCTGCTGGGGTCTCAGAAGTCCAGGAGGGATGTGTGGATTCATCTAAATTCTCTCCTTTGTGCTAGGAATTCCAGGAGAGCTTTGTAAGTAAGAGTCAGACTGCCTACTCTCCAAGAGTCACAAAGATGGGCCACCGGAAACTGCAGCCCAGAGAGAGGGTGCAGTTGTATCCTGCCTTTAGCCACAGGGCAGGTCACTGCAAGGTCTGGACTATGTGCAGGGACTCCCTGCAATCTAGGGCAGTATCTTTCTAGGAACAATTCACTGTCTTGAATGCTCTACCTCTTGCTTGGATGAGGGGAATTTCAGTCCTGCTGCCAGAGCCAAGACTTGTTCCCAATCTTGAGTGATTAGCCAGGTGTAGGGACTCCAATGCCATGGCGAACTGGAGAAGTAATTCCTAGGAGCCCAGCAGCCAGCTGTTAGTGGTGTCTTCAGTGTGGCAGGTGCCATGCTGGACTGCCAGGCATTTTGAACTGTGCATATTATGCTCTGTAGTCTTCACTAAGGTACCGTGATGTTAATCTTGTCATTTTCACAGTCCTGGAAAAGAGCTAAGTTTTCAGGATCAGTCAGCCAAAAAGTGGCAGCTCTGGGATTAAAATTCTGCACACAACCATCAAGTCAGTTTTTGTCACTCATCCTGGAGATGAGAATCTTAAGAAGGAAAGAGTCCTGCAGTTTCTCTGAGCTTTGGGAAGCCCTCTCAGGGCTGGCCTAGACTGGGGTATTTGTCTGCCTGAGAGAAACAGGGCTGTTTCATTGGGTCCCTGATGTCCTTTGCCTGTTACACCCTACGGTGAGGGTGCTTTGTGGTGAGAAGTTCCTAAGCTTGGATGCTTCTACCTTTTGTTCCAGGAGCTGGGGTCTTACCCTGCAGCCCAGCTGGACTATGGGTTAGATCACAAACCAGTGCGGCCCTGGCTCTGATGGGTGACCCTGGAGGGCACAGATGTGTGTCAGGAAGCAGCAGGGCCTGGTTCTGGGGAATCCTGACTTCAGCAGGTTGCAGTGTTGCCAGTCGAGCTCTCAGAGCTCCTAGCTGGTGCCAGACAGCAGGCGTGAGGTGAGGCCTTGCAGCAGACGGGCACGGCCTGGCCCTCTCGGTGCTGTGTCTCCCGCAGGAGGAAGGGGCCGTGTCCACCACGCTGCATCCTCCCACCCAGCCCTTACCTTCACCCCCCTTCACCTTATATAATGGCGCATTATACAACATTGCAAAGCAGGTGGTTATTTTTAAAGACAGCAAGTGAGCATTTTTTTGGCCTAAATTTGGGAATGAAACAGATGGATTTTTAAGACTCTGGGCTTTTCCTATGAATAGTAACCGTTGTTCTCTCTGCTTTTAAACACCAGTTTCTAGACCACCTCCAGCAACCAATCAGCACTCTGTTATTTAATTATAACAAAATTCTTAGCTCTGTCTGCTGCTGCTCGGACAAGTGGGGGGCACTGGATCAATTTCTGGAGCCAGGCAGACTTGCCAACAACAATTTTCCTTTTCCCAGAGGGCCATGGAGGCCTGCAGCAGGTTCCAAGTTTCTCCTCCTGCCTGCTCCAGCGGGCTCCTGACAGTGGCTTGAAAAGGGTTATAGAGAGGCAGATAAATGCCCGCTTGTTGCAGCCTTCCCTGACAGGGCCGCCCCCCTTCCCTGACAGGGCCGCCCCCCACGCCAGTGAGCTCATGTGGCCTCATTATGGCTGGTGCCAGATTTTTTCCATTAACAGGTAATTGAGTAGAAACTAACATAAGTGAAGTTTGTTTCATCCCTTGGATTTTCTTACTGGGGTCTGAAAGAAAAACACTTTAGCATCGTTAGTGGAGGAGTGTCCTTGAAAACATATTTATGTTTTCCAAGTGATTTGTCACTTGGTAGGTGTAATTAGCCCACTCCCTGGGCCTCTCCCTTGGATTTATTCCTTAAGAGCCATGATGTTCAGAGAATACGAGCTGGGTTCCTGGGGCCCTTGCTGCCCTGCACCCTGTTTAAAGAGAGGATGGGTCATGGATGTTCACACTAGACAACAGAGACTTCTCTCTGTGTCTCTCCCACTCGCATGTGTGTGTCTGCACAAGCACCTGGTGTCCCATCCCCAGCCTGCTGCTCAGGTTGTCCCAGGATCCCAATGGGACCTGGCTGTCCCCATCCCTCTGTTCCTTCCAGCCTTCACACATGCATCAGGTAGGTGTCTGAGGGGCTTGAGTTCATTCCATCTCCCCCAGCTTTTCCTCCACAGTGCCCAGGTCACAGCCTCTTATTTTCATGTTATTCCAGGAGCTGATGTCACAGTCTCCTTGGGCTCTTGGTGAAGCTGGTCTGACTACAGCTTTGTGAGATTTCCTAGCACTGCCCAAGCTGAAAGTTCTCCATGAAGTCCAGAGCTTTGGGGCTGTGTGTGTGTGTGTGTGTGTGTGAGAGAGAGAGAGAGAGAGAGAGAGAGAGAGAGAGAGAGGGCCATTTTTAGGGTTGGGCATGGTCTCCATGCTTAGGAGTTTTCAGTTCCCCTGGGATTCTGGCAAGTGCTAACGATAATCACCCCCAAAGAAAATACAAAAGCAAGACCACAAGCAGCACGCTGTGTATTTGTAGGTAGTGTCACAAGCACCAGTGGCCCTCAGGAGATGAATCACTACATTAGATTGGAACTTAGGGTGCTGGGAAACCAAACAACCAGCTCGCTGCCCTGGTAATTGGCAGTTGCCTGGCAAGTCATGACTGCCCCAGGGTGAGAACCATCAATGTCTCCTGAAATCTGCGCCATGTTGGAACTTAGGGCGCTGAGAAACCAAGCAACCAGCTTGCTGCCCTGGTAAGCAGCTGTGAGCCTACTGGCACAGGGGCTGAGATTCATACATCCTCCCCTGCCACCTCTGTTAGCAAGTGGGAGCCAGAGATCTGAGCACCTCTTGCCAGGTTGGCCATATGCAATATAGCAAATAGTGGTATTTCCTTCTACCATCTCTTTGAAGGCAAATATTTTTATAACTGTTTTGTTTTGTTCTGATTAATGGTATTGCTCTATTCAATATTCTGTTTTGATAAGTTCCATAATGTTCTGTATTTCCTTTGATTATGATGTACCTGATTGAAAGGACAACTATTGTGAAGAAAACAAGATATACTATGGTACCTATTACTGTTGTTCTGGTAACCTGCTGTGAAGTTCTGTACCAGTTTCACTACACTGTCTCAATTGGCTTTGCTCCGTCTTATTCTGTGGTATTTTACTACTTTAAAAATAAAAAAATTTAAAAAATTTAAAAAAGAATCACTATATTAAGCATCCAGGATAAATTAATAGATGAAATTAAAGCAGTCCTCCTCCCAAATTATTCATTCCTTTACAATCTGACACAGATGTTTTTGTTTGTTTGTGTTGGGTTTTGTTTGCTTTTTGCAGTACTGGAGATTGAACTCAGGCCTTTGTATTAAGCTATGTCCCCAGCCCATTTTTATTTTTCATTTGGAGACAGACTTTCACTATGTTATGCAAACTGGGCATGAACTCTAGATTCTCTTTCCTCAGCCTCCCTGAGTGCTGGGTTTATAGGCATGTGCTGCCATGCCCAGCTCTGACATAGAAATCTTTCTGAGGTAAAAAAGCCTCCACAAAACTGTGACTTTTTGGTGAACAAGTTCAGTTCAACCAATAACAATAATTAGGACCCTCTTTTGTGCCGACTTGGTGCATCCTCTCACAAGGATAGGTGCAAGAGATAAGGTTCCCCCCCCTGGAGCCAGTGAGGATGAGGAGTCACCAGGCCAAAGGGCTTGAGACTTCAGTGCGGAGCTCCGAGAGAGAAGCATGTTGGGTAATAACCTCCAGGGTCCAAGAGGCTTCTCATGGAGATGCTATCTTACAGAGGCATGAAGATGACAAGGAGTTCTACATGTACTCACATTTAGTGTCCTGGGGCCATTACCCCTAGACCCTCACACCATGTACCAGGGCTCTAGGCTCTTGTGCTATGGTCTGGGTATGACCTGTCATGTATTGGAAACTTGGTCCTCAAGGTAATGGAATTGAAAGGTGGTGGGGTGTGGTGGAAGATGACTAGATCATGGGTGCAGCAACAACATTTTAGGGGAGTGGGGTGGGTCTTTGGTGGCCAGATGCCTTCTCTTGAGATTGGGAAGTGGAATATCCCATGTGCTTGGTGTTATGGTTGATACACTGTGTCAACTTGAGAAGTTTACAAGTTTAACTGAGATACTCAGCTGGAAGTCAGGATCCTTACTTTGTAAATATCCTTATCCCTGCCAGAGAGGGGAAAAGAGATTTTGTGAGTGCTACACCTGCCCTGGACAGGGGTGAGGGTGGCTTGTGTATAAGAGAGGAGAAGAGGCATGTTCCCCGCTTTTTCTCTGGCTGCAGCCTTGAAATGTTGCCTCTGTGCCATGTGCCACCCTGTTTTGGAGCCAGCTGATTATAGACTTAAACCTCCACATGCAGTGAGCTAAATAAACATTTCCTTGCTTCATTTTGGGTGTCAGGTGTTTTGTCCCAGCAACAACAGAAAAGTAACCAAGACACTTGGTCTCTTCTGCATTGGCCTCCTCACCTCCTCTGCCAGCCCTGTTCCCTTTCTGCTTCCCTGCCGTGTTGTGATGTAACCAGCAGGGCCACACCAGACACTAATGCTATGCTGGCTGGATTGTCCATCTACCTGAGTTGTGAGCCAGAATAAACATCTTTTCTTATACATTACCCAGCATCAAGTAGTCTACTATAGCAACACAATATGGGCTAATACAGCACCACATTGGATCATCACAGCCTGTTTTTGTAGATGGTAGAGTCTGAATTGCAAAGCAACATGGGAATGAAGGAACCAAAACTAGAGCTGGGCCTCCTGGATCCCAAAGCCTGTGTCCTTCCTTTATTTTTAAAAATAGCTTTATTGAAGTATAATTTAAATACCCGAAACTTCACTTGTTTTAAATGTGCAACTCAATGACTTTGAGGAAATTCACAGAGTTGTGCAAACATCATCAAAATTCAAATTCTGAACATTTTCATCACCCCCACAAAAGATCCTCTTTGCTCAGTTTCAGTCACTCCCTGTTCCCACGCTCAGTCCTAGCTGACCATGAGTCTACTTTGCCTCTTCTCTGTAGAGTTGTTTAGACATTTCACATATATGTGATCTTTGGTGTCTGGATTTTTTCACTGAGCAATTTCTCAACCATTGCTTGATTATCATCCACTTTTTCCCCATGGAGAGAAATATAATTTATATTCTCCATAAAGACAGAAATTAAATACCAAGGAATAAGATTGGGAGGGAGCAGTGTTGAACTTTGGAGGGATACAGACCATTGTAATAGCCAAGGATTTTTTCCCTTTGTCTCCAGACCACAGTTTTCTCTACCCTGGGGGGGTTATATGATCCCAACTGAGAACATGTTGGAGTTTGTTCTTGCTTTTCACCAGGTTGTCAGATGGACCTGGGGGCACTGTGTATCTGTTCTTTACATCGTGGGCTTTGGGGTTGCTGTAACTTCTCGGCTATTGAAGCCTGGTCCCTTAAACACCACATTGAACCATGTAGCCCACTCCCCCTTTGAGGCAGAGTCCTTGCACATTTCAGCCCTGTCCTAAAGGACAGAACCATGATCCATGCCTCGGTTTCCTCATCTGCAGACTGGGTATATCCTTAGGTGACAAAGCTGAAATAATATCTGGAAGTGGCTCAGCATGTACCCATGGCCTGCCCTGCCCCTGTCACTCCCATGGAGAAACCCGTCCCTGTTGGCATTTGTCCCACAGTGTCCCAAGCCTGCTTCTATCCGTATCGCCAAGGATTATGTGCTGTCTGACATCCTGTCTTTCTCTGGTATTATTCAGGTTAAACCCAACATTGTCTCTTAAGAGGAATCTCAAGTATTTCTTTTCTTTGGCACTTGTCTTCTGGCCTCAGCAGCTGACATGTTTCTGGGCCCAATTGATTTCATCTGCTGCTAAAAATCTAGGCCTCCTGTGAGTGACAGGCTGGATTTGATGCAGTAGAATGAATGCTGGACAGAGCCCTGAAACCATGTTGGGACAAAGTGGGGCTGAGCCACCGGGGCTGTACCCCAGGGATATCTTGAGTCAACTTCTTCTTTCTGTGAAAGGCATTGTCCTTGCATGTGGTGGGCATCACAAAATGATAAAGAGCAATAAGACATGAACTTTGAAAGTGCCTGGTAAATGGCCCAGCCGTTGAGAACTGTGAGACGCCCCACTGTTACTTGGGGCCTGCCCAGGGACATTCTCCTGTCTGAGGGTGGGGCTGGGGTATGTGTGTGTCTGCGCTGTCCCTCGGCAGCCCCTGTGCCTGCCACATGCTCAGGGTTTCAGACTCCAGCTGCTTCCTCTTGTGACCTGAAGTACAGGAATTCAAAACAGCTCCTGGGCACAGTGTGTCAGGGGATAAGGGAAACCCCATGGAATGTGTAGGCTCTGAGGCCTACACGTTGGAGGGACCCAGCCAGCTCCCCCCAACCACGTTAGCTTTCACCCCACTTCTGGCTCACTGTCCTCACCCCTCGGCCTCCAATCCCTCTATTGTTCTCTTTCCATTGACCAGGGCTTGGAAGAAAGGAGCCAGGAGGGTTTGTGACCACTGAGCCAGAAAGTTAACTCCCCAGGAACTACTTGGGGTAGAAATTTTGGGAGAAAACTCCACAGTCAGACTGCCAAGGTTTGGGTCTCAGCACTTTCTGACCACATCGAGGTACTTCTCTAACTCTTGGTTTTCTCAGCTAGAAGATGGGACACAGACACCATTCACTTCTGGGAGGATCGGATGAGATCAAAATGTTCAGGCCAGAGATTCATACTTAAGGTCCTATTTATAAACATTTGCTTTTACTATTGTTTCCATTGCCTCCTGCTCTCTGGGGCATGAGAGACAAAGACCTTGACCACAGGCATGAACTCTGGCAGGGAGTAGACAGTGGCTTTTATTATGTGTTTTGGGAAAGTCATCAGATCCCTTCCAGGCCTGAGATCCCTATGAAGTTCATTCTGAATTACTACTCTGGAAGGCTTTTCATCCTAACTAGCCTTCCCTGTTCAAGGGCAGATGCTTCCTGGGAGGTGTCACAGCTACAGGCTTTCAGCTGAGGTCCACAGAGGCTGGTGCAGGTGGGCCCAAAGGGAGGTGAAGTGCCTGGACTAGAAACATGGCCCTCTTGGCCTTTAGCATCAACTACTGGGCCTTGAATCATTCTCATTAAAATTAGATAGTGGACCATATTATTCTTAATGGATCTTGAAGTCAGATATAATTTTTTCTTCTGAAACAATATTTCCTTTACAAAGAGAGGAAATATAAGATGGACGCATGGATGGGTGGGTGGATCGACAGGGCGCTAAGAAGCTCAGAAGTTTATCTAGTTTAATAGTTTCATGTGTCTTCAAGGCAACTTCTGTGGTTATTTGTTTGAGAGATCCAGTGACCAAGATCCTTGATCCAGTGACCAAGAGGCTGGACCAGACTACGTGAACCACTGAACAGTTACATTTTTTACAACTATCACTTAACAGGGAAAGGCCCTGATTTGTGGTATTGGCCAATTTCTGTGGTATAAATCCTCATCATGTCCAATTCCCAGCTATCAGTGTGACTTCACTGTACATGGACTTGAGAAGAAATGCTCTGAAACTACCAATGTATTTCCACCATTTAGATACAATGACCATATACAATCGCAAGAGTGTAGGTAACTGTAAAACAATTAAGGAGTGATGAGTTTTGAAAATTTATTTCTCTATCTCTATTTATTATTTTGGTTCTAAACTTATGTAACTTAATTAAAAACAAACTGGCTTGCAAGGTTACTGAAAACTTAGCTAAACTATAAACCAGTAGGAGCTGGGCCCAGTACACTACTGCCCCCAACTGGAGCCATGGGGAGTGCTTGCGTCAGCCCGGAAGCTTTGTTGTCCTCTGACCTGTGGAAGACACCCTGTGGAAGACATCCATCCAGCTTGTACAACTAAGCTGGCTGCCCTTGTAGCCAGGCCTGAGTCCAGAGGACGAGCAGAAACTAGCTATCCTGCAAATTCATCCTTTGCTATGTGCTACACATAGTTGTGCTTGTTCTGAGTCTGGGCTACTTCCGAGAGAAGATTCAAAGCTCTTCACTTTCCAGCCTATATGCTACTTGAGAAAATTCTAGCAACTCTCACAAAAGGAGTTTCATGTGAAAGAAAAAGTGTGGAAGAAGTCAGAATGGGGAATTCCACTTTGCTTCAGGGATGCTGAAGAGAAGAGCCAGGGGCCAAATCCATTCTCTGACACCCTCTCGGAAAAGTGGAGCATTGTGGGTAACCTTCCCCACAACAAGGAGCAAGGTCAGGGCCAAGGCCCCATGCAGGCTGGAGGCCGGCCTTGCTCCTGGACCCTGAGCAGGGCCTGGTGGGGCGAGGTGGCCAGCAGGGAGCTTTTGCTTTTAGCTGCCTGTCCCTTGTCTCACCCATGAGTTCCCTGGGCTTCTGCTTGCCCCTTGAGCCTGTGGAGCATTATCCGGGAAGAAAGGCCTCAGGCTGAATGGGCAGCACCTTCTTTCTGAAGGAACAGTCTGCTGCCCGCGACTGCCTGCCTCCCGGCCCTGCGCCATTGTAGGAGGACAAAGCGGACACACACAACAATCCCGTGACAATCTCCTCGGAGCCCTTTCTTCTTTATTATTGTTATTATTACCTTTTAAACACTCTGGCTCCTTGGGCTCATTATTGCCGGTTAGGCCTTTGCCCAAAGTGTGTGAGGACCGTCTCTCCCTCCTGGCACCCCCTCGCCCTCATGGGCCCAGCTTCACCGCTGTCTCTTTGACAGAACACATAAAACTGATACTGATCGGTTAACATACATGACATCTTTAAACTTTAATCCATTTTCCCTCTCTCGAAGCGGCGGGCCGGCCTCTGAGAGGTGCCATCCATTGTTCCCTGTCAAAGCCTTCTTGAGTGGGTTTCCCACTGAGTCACTTTTGTGTGAGTCAAATCAAGATTATAGGTAGCAGAGAAGAAAAAGCAGAAAAGAGAAGGTTAGACCCTCATTTCAGACTTTAAGAAAAATCTGCCAGCGGGTGCCAGTCGGAGTGGGTAACGCACATGAAAGACCAAGTCCAAGCTGGGTCGCCGTGTCACAAGAGGAGTTTTTCAGGGAGAAGCACACAAAACACGCATTGTCGCGGTCGCACACAGAGACATAAATTTAGGAACATGTTCGCCCTTCTCCTGAACATAGTTAGCTCTGATAATGAGGAACAATGAGCCAGAATGAAGCCTCCCCGAAGGAGTCGCGAGAGCCTTGATACTTGCTCTTTCTCCCATGAAAGTGGCTTCTCTCCCATCTTCCTCTTCCTTTTCCCTGTGCCTGGCACCTGGCGGCTGATCTCCACAGTCCCACACTCTGGCTGGGGAACAGTGGAAACGGTATGTGCCCCACTGGAGCTCAGAGGACCTGGGTGGCTTTCCTGGCTCTTCTGAATGGGAGGAAGCTCCTTTCTGAACTTGCAGTCTTTAGGGACTGTCTCCTCCTGTAGTGGGTGAGGCTGGAGCTGCCTGCTTTTACTCTCAAGGTGGCAGAGGACAGCCCAGGTGGTGGTGCTGAAGTGAGCTTGAAATCAGAGGAGTGAGGCTTCTGGAATCAGACCACCTGGCCTTGGTCCCACTCCTATTTTAACTGTGGGACCTTAGTAAAGTGCTCCATTTCCCAGGGCCTCACTCTCTCCTCCTGTTAGATGACGTAGCACCACCCCGAAGACTCCACGACAGGGTTCTACAGCACACTGTAGCTGCTCAGGAAGTGTTGACTCATGGCTGTGACTGGGAAAATGCACCAGTCCCAAGAGACGAAAGAGCAGTGGTTAGATCTCAGAGCCCCAAACCCGTAGGTTCTGTAATTCTCATTTAATCTGCCCTTTAATCTGGAGATGGATGCAACAGTGTTCTTCCCACAGAGCAGGAAACTGAGGGCTGAAAGAATGTGTGACACACCCAAGGTGAAGCAGTGGCATCTAGGGGAGTATGATCAGGTCCCTCTCACAGAAGATGCGACTCTGCAGCTCCCTAGCAGGCAGTGATCTTAGTAGTTACAAGTGGCACTGTTTTCAGTCAGCTGACAAATATTTGTAGCAAAAGGAGTTGGAAGAAAATGATTTGGAGATGACCCTTTAGTTAAAAAAAGAGGCAGCTCAACTGGGCGTGGCAGTGCCTGCCTGTAATTCCGTCACCTTGGGAAGTTAAGGCAGGGGGATTCCAAATTTGAGCCTGGCTGGGACAACTTAGTAATTTAGCAAGACTCTGTCTCAAAATTTAAAAAAGAGCTGGAGATGTAGCTCAGTGCTAAAACCCTGGACTCAATCTCCAGTACTGCAAAAAGAAAAACAAAAGAAAAGCAGAACAATAAAAGGATAACTCTCCAAAACCTACCATTCCCTAAATAGCCTGGTAAATCTAGGTCTCTCAGTATACAAAGCTTGGACCAAGTAAGTCCTTAAGGGCAGCTAGCATCGTGGGTTAGCACAGAGGTTCAACGGCTCTGTTACCGTGACTCTGCCATTTTCTGGCTGGTCATCTTTTGGCAAGTTACTTGATCTCCTTGAGTCTCTGCATTTTTTTCCCTCTTTGAAAAATTAAGGTTTAGTTTATATAAACTTTTCTCTCTGCAAAGGGCCCAGTGGTGGCTGCTGGCACCATGCTCCACGGATCCCAGGATGCTGAGGCTGGGCTCTGGTAGCAGGCCAACAACCTGAGGCCTGGGGGTTTTTCTAATATTTACACTTTTTAGTATACAGTTAGTTCTACAAGTTTTGACCAACACTTACCGCAGTAGAATCAGTTGCATAATAAAATGACAGAGAGAACATTTCCAAGTCCTTCAAAACTTCACTTTGTCTCTTTGTAAAGAGCCAATCCTTCCACCTAGCCTAAGGCATTTCATATTTATCTGGATTTTTCAGGCGTCAACAATGATGTTTCTTTTTATTGCTCAGTAGTATTCTGTGGTATTGTTCATTCTTAAACCGGGGAACATTTGTTCCAACTTTGGGATAAGTGTGGCAGACAGCTACTACAAACATGGACAGATTTTGTTTCACTGGGAGAAATGCTTAGCGGTGGGCTTGAAGGGCTGTATCACTAGTGTATGTTTAACTTTATAAGAAACTGTCCAGTTGTTTTCCAGAGAGGCCCTCACATTTTGTGCTCCTATCACAATGGGTAAGCCTCTGGTTGCTCTGCATGCTTGCCAACATTTGGTATTTTCAGTTTTTAAAATTTTAGCCATTCCATCACCTGTTAAGTGTGTGACCTCTCGTTCTGAGTCTGTGAGATGGACGCCATAATTGCGCCTCCATCGCATTCTTCTGCAAGTTGGCTGACGTGGTCTGTATAAAGCTCTAAGCACAATGCCTTGTGTATAAGGAGGCTTAGCTAACACCAGCTCATTTATTTATTATTCTGCCCCAGCACGGCTTTCTTGCGTATGATGGATGATGCCTTCTGAGGTCCCTTCCGTGCATGAAAACATCAGTCTGTATTGGTCCCAATTGCTGCAGGACTCTGTGAAGAGACCACTCTGTTTCTGTCTTCAATCAGGCTCTGTTTTGTCTCCCTGGCTCTGTGCAAAGGGACTAGTGGTGGCTGCTGGCACCAGGCCATGCCAGTCCCAGGGAGCGCTAAAGCTGGGCTTTGGTGAGCAGGCCATGGGGGTGAATGCTCCTGCATAACTTGAGGCCTGAGGGTTTTTCTTGGCCTGCTCCCCACCTTGCCACAGGCTTTCTTGCCTGCCCGCCTGCCCTGCCAGCTTGAGCTCTCAGCCAGAAGCACAGGGGTGCTACACACACAGCTCCCTATTAAACACGGTTTATCAAGAAAAAAAAAATTCACAAGGGTAAAGGAGTCTGTCTCTGGGGAATATGACCTTGGAGGTCTCATGAAGAGAAACAAACTATATACAAACCTGCCTTTCAAAGCAGGAGGCAATGGCCTAATCGTAGTGGTCACCACTGGAGACCAGAGATGGCGACGTTCATTCCTCTCCTGACAGCAGCCTCACAGAGAGTAGCTCCACTGTTCCAGGTAGCCCTGATGCTTGACAGCAGCCCAGGTTCCCAGGGCTTCAAGCCCTCCGGCAACAGGCTGAGGAGATGACGCGCTGGGTTTAAATAATCCAGACAGCAAACCCAAAGAAATGTGGGTGGAACCACAGAGATCAGCAGAGCAGCCCAGGCAGTAGGCCAGGTGTCTAAATCACACACACGGGAGGCTGAAAGGTAATGAACCGCAGGCCTAAAAAAACCAGGCGGTGAGATCAAAGAGGTCAAGTATCACAAAGAAGGAAGGTGGGTGACAGGTGCCAAGTAGGCTCATGCTGCAATGCTTATACAGCACTTTATGCAAAATAGAAGCTGCCCTTCTGGGCAAACATACCTCTGTAAGGACCCTGTGTGTGGATCAGAGCACATTACGGACGATCACCAGGGCAGCCCTAGGTGCAAGGCCCTTACACCCCCGTGGCCCTCCTCTGGGTTTCTTCCCAAGTGACTTCTCATGGGCATCAGATGCACCCCACCTGAGGGTTATCCTCTGAGCACCCCCTTCTTGGGTCACAGGCATGGTTGTCAGGGAGCATCACTGTTCCTGGGGAAGAAGGATCTACAGACAAGAGGGCCTGAGCTCCAAGCAAAGTGCAGACATGGAGAGGCCGTGGCACAGGGCAGCAGAGGCTGAGCCTGAAGTCATGCCACCATAGTAAGGGTCATCAGCAAGAGTTTACCACTCCAGCCTCCCTGTGTGTCCCCCGAAGGGCTGGGAACCAGGGAAGGCAACAACCCAGCAAGAATCGCAGAGTGCTTCGGTGTCAAGATGCTGAAGGAGGCTGTGAGGGGCCGTCCCGAGTCGTCAGTCAGTGGGGTGACTGTGGTGCCACCAAGAACAACTCAGGCAAAGGCCAGGGGCACTTTTACGACTCTGCAGGGTGTGCACAGCCTTAGAGAGGCCTGGAGTAGGTGTCAGGGAAGAAAAACTACAGAAAAAAATCCATCTGGAGTCTTTTCTTAGTTACTGGAACCTAGGTTCCGCTCCTTCCTCTCCAGTTGTTCCTTTTGGGTCACTTCGGAGATGTGTCCTCATTTTTGTAAACTTTCCAACACTGGAGTGCTGAGAGCTCTGTCATCTTCTCCTATCTGTACCTTCTCTCTCAATATAGGCAGTTTCATCCAGACCCATCATGTGAAATTTTGCTGCCTTGGGTTTGGGTTTCTATACAACTTTACCGTAGATCGGTGATCTTAAGCCATAGGTATTTATTCCTCATGGTTTTGGAAGCCAGGAAGACTGAGATCAAGGCACTGGTACATTTGGTGTGTGTGGTGTGTGGTGGGCAAATGGTGGTCTTCTCACACTCTCCCATGGCAGAGAGCAGGGCAAAGCCAAGCTTTCTTGTGGTTTTGCCCTCATGACTGTCACCAACTCCTCCCCATCCCGTCCCACTGGGCATTAGGCTTTCAGCATGCTGGTGTGTGGTATGTGTGCGTGCGTGTGTGTGTGTGTGTGTGTGAACATTATGGCCTTAGTATCCTACCACATATGCTCTTTCTCCGGGTAATCTAGTCCAAATCTCACCGAAAGCAGATGACTCTCAAATTTGCACTCCTCTCTCTCCCAGAACTTCAGTCACTCCAGGAATGATACTTTCTCTAGGGACCTAAGAGGCATCTGGAAATGAATAGGGCCTGATGAATCTTAACTGTCTGCCTCAGTTCTTCTCCTTCGTGCTCCTCTCCCCACCTAGTAAAGGTCTTTCGCGTCTGTCCGGTTTCCTTGTTCCTCTTTCCCTTATCACCACTCCCCACATCTAATTCACAAACATGTTCTATCAGTTCTACTCTCTAAATTTGAACAAGTCCAAGTGAGTCTTCCTTCCACATGGGTTTGTCTACTTCTTTATGTCATTGCTATGTCCATTCTACTCCTTGGACTTGCAGAAAAGTCTGGTTTATGCACTTCTGGTCTTGCCTCATTCCTCTATTCCATCTCTACATGGTGGGCAGGCTGAGTGAGATATGAATTATATTTCACCGTTTCCAGCCAGAAGCCCTCCCATGGACTCCTGTACCACCTGACTTACACGGAACACCTTACCATGGTCGGCAAGACTCTGCGCGAACTGTCTCCTTCTTACTCCACCTGCTTCATCTCACACAGGTTCGTCTGCATCCAGTGCATCCCGTCACACTGACCATCTTTCTGCTTTTATGATCTTTTATGATCACTGGCCCTCTCCTGCAATCCAGCTCTTCCCATTCCATTCACAAGGCTGACTGTTTTACTGTTATTTCCTCCTAGTCCTGCCCGATGAGAACTTCTCCATCTCCACAGATCTAAGGGATCCACCAGCTTAGGCTCAGTCACATCAGCCTATTCTCCTTGTCAGCCTGCTTTCCTAACTACTTTTCTCATTGTCTATTGGCTCATGTACTCTCCTGCAGAATGCAGACTCCCTGAGAACAAAGAACTTACTTTCCTCCCTTGCCAGAGTGCCTGGCCTATTGAAGGTGCTCAGCAAATATTTGTTGCATGAATAAATAATTGAATGAATGAAAGAAGGAACCCTTTACTCATAGAGAACCTGAGTCTCATTGCTTAGCTGCAGAGGTCTCAGAAATGTCTGCATATTCATCCAATCAGTGCACATTTTCTGAGCTCCTACTCCAAGAATGTGGATGCCTAAGAAGAGACCCCTTCCCTTAGAGAAGTCATAGTCTTCATGGGAGACAGGGGATCACGGAGTCAGGGTCCATAAAAAAAAGGCCAGGGCCCTTTTTCAAGCCCAGAGAAGGGGACAGCTGAGTCCCAAAAGATGCGCAGGTGTGGCAACAGTGATCCAGAGAGGGATACAGCAGGTGCAGAGGCCCCGAGATGAGAGAGGGGTGGAAATGTACAACAGAAAGCAGGCAAGAAGAGTGAAAGGAGAAAGAGGTAGAAGGATGGAAGGGAGAAGGACAAAAGCAAGATGGATGGAGAAAAACTTGAGTTCGGGCCCCTTCTGTTCGGAAACCGGGAAGGGAGAGGTGGTCCTGATTCCGCCCCAGCCTTGTCTAATCCTGGTGAGTCCCCTTTTGGTTGTTCCCTGTGTCTGATGCCAGCCAGAGAAGACGGGCAAGGTGGGTGGGCTCAAGCTACTGTCATTCCACCCCTCCCCCCACATAACCCTCTACAGTTAGTAGTTTCTCTGGACCTTCACTCTGACCTCCTTTTACAGGTGAGGAAACTGAGTCTCAGATGCAGAGGGACCCGCTCAGTACTGTAGTGCCGGGATGCGAACCAGCTTCCTGTCCCTCGACTGGAGTTCTCCCTGCTTCACCACCCCCTTCCCTCCTAGTGTGCATTTTAGAGCAGACTCCATTCTGCAGCCAGTGGGCTTGTTCTGGAAGTCCCCAGAAGTCCTTTCCATGGGACTTCTTGTCATGTTGCACCTGCTCCCAGAACTTTCTATAAACCACTGGTGCCACTGATGGTCTCAGGCCAAGCTGGTGAAGCTGTTCTCAAGTGTTTATTTTGAGAGTCAAGTGCAGTTGAGCTGTATGTTTCTTGGTAGAGCATGGCTGGCAACGAACTTGGCCTGTGGTGTGCCCGGCTTTGTGAGTTGACTCCTGGGCTGTTGAGCAGCCCCAGCTGAGGGTCCCGTGTCACCTCCCTGAGCCTCTGGTGGAGGATGTTGTATTCACTAAGAAATGGGAGCTGCAGGGAGCCAGAGAGGAATGGCTCCATTTAGCCGGGTAAATTTCTTTGCATCTCCGGACCTCCTGTGACATAAAGAGAAAATGCTACCTGCTTCCTGAAGTTTTTGAGAGAGATCCATGACTGAAGAAATGCAAACCGCAGGGCAACCAGGGACAGTTACAATGATGAGAGAGTGGGGCAGCCCAGGTCTCCCATGGCCCGCACCGCACTAGCCTGAACCAACCTGCTGAAAACTGGATCAGCATGAGCACTGGGCAGTTGTCACTGTACACAGTAAAAAGAACCCCAGCTGGGCTTTAATATTAATAACTATTTTAATGGTTAATATTGTTAGTGGCCAGAACACCAGGCCCTTGGCTTTGCAGGTGAGGTTATAATCAGCCCAGAGGACAAGATATGATCCATGTGTTCCAGGTAAGGAAACAAGGCCCAGAGACACTGAAAACTGCAACCCAGGCTTTAATGTGACAAATCTGAGTTTGATTCTAAACCCATGGGCTGCCTGATTCTAAAGCCCCTGTTCATAACTCATGTGTAAAAGAGGAAATGCACCCCACGGTGTTTCCTAGTCTAAGAATCTGCTATTGGCAGAATGCAGATTCCCCAGGCAGCGTGATGAAGCGGAGTTTGGAGTGAAGTGTTTCAAACCCTGAAAGAAAGCAACTTCCAACCCAGATTGATGTATCCTGCAAAACTATCTTTCAAAATTGATGGAAAAGTAAGATACTTCCATGATAAACAATAACTGAAGGAATTCATGACTACCAAACCAGCCCTACAGAGAGGCTAAAGGATGTTCTAGAGAGAGATAAAGATGACCCTGGTTCCAGGAACAGCAGCAGAGGAGGATCACCAAACAAGACAGGCAACTGAATGAGGGGTACAAGTGCAGGACCAACAGCAGGAGGATAGCAGGGCAGAGACAAAGCAATGTATGCTGGCTGTAACCATTAATGTAGATGGCCTCAGGCCAGCAATGAAAAGAAACACAGGGAGAGTGGATCAAGAAGCAAGATCCATGGATACACTGTATACAAGAAACACATTTAACTGGAAAGGAAATTCATAGAGAGAAAATCAAAGGAGAGAAAATAATTGTTCCATGCAACAAGAGACAAAAAAAAAAAAAAAAAGCTAGAGTAACTTGCCCAAGACTTCTGTAGGTAAGTGGACAAACTGGAGATCATGTTCATGGCCAAAACAATTCAAACTCATGTGCATGAACCCTAGCATAAGAAACAGAAGGAGTTAATGGGATCCAAAAGCAAAATAGTTAATGTAAGAGCAAAAGGGAGGAAACACCTGGGAGGGAAAGGTGGAAACTACTGTTAATTTCTTATTGTCTTATCTTGAACTCTTGCATTATTTATACAATTTTGTTAGGTTTGGCTTTGTTCTGTCTTGTTTTGTTAGATTTTATGCTGTCAGATGGTGGGGGCAGCTATTTTGAATATAATGGGATATATTATGGTAATCATGGTTTCCTATTATATTGCTTTGAAGTTTTATAATGTTTTCATTCATTTGTTTGATTGGTTCTATTGTTTTGTGTGATTTTATTATGTGTGATGGTATGAACAGCTATTCTGAAGAAAACAAGACATTATGGTAGCCATTGCTGATTTACTATCATCTTGTTTTGAAGTCCTATCATGCTTTTGTTCTTCTGTTTTGGTTGGTTCTATCCTGTTGTGTTTTATTTGATTTTATTATGTGTCATGGTATAGACAAATTTTTTGAGGAAAATGAGATATTATAGTAGCCATTGTTCATTTCCTGTTATTCAGTTTTGAAGTCCTGTAATGCTTTCATTCTTCTGAATGGTTTTATACTATATTGTTATGTTTGATATTATTGTGCATGAAGCTATGCTCAACTATTTTGATGAAAAGAGACATTATGGTAGCTACTGTTCATGTCCGGTTGTCTTGTTGTGAAGTGCTGTGTTGCTTGCATTGTTCTGTTCTGATTTGATTTGTTCTGTTCTCTTTTGTTTTATTCTCTCTAAAATAAAAAATTAAAAAAAAACAGTGTTTCTTGAAAACTTTGGTTTTCTGTCTCTCTCTATATATGTATTTGTAAACAATATACTATTTACAAATCATATAGTATAGTATTTCTTAATGTGAATCTATCATAATTTATTTTTTTATCAACTTTCTGTTGATTGACATTTAAGATGTTACCATTGTATTTTTACTATTATAAGCCACAGTGATACTCTTGACATATATGCAAGGATCTCCATATTTTAGAGTTCCAGAAATGTCTATTTGGGCCATTAAAAAGTGAATTTAAAACTTTTGATGATTATTGACAAGTTGCATTTCAAAGACACTGGTAACATATGAATGCCCATTTAACTGTATTTTCATTGGCATAGATGTAATCAGTCTTCAGTCCTTATCAAATTGATATGTAGTTTAATAAACTTATTAGTATAGTCAGGTACCTCGGGTACCTTTTTTAAAAAAGCTGTTGTGCTGTACCACTTATAGTCCTATTGTGAATTTATTTTTCATATTAAAGCATTTGAACTGGCATTTCTTTTTTTTTTTTTTTTTTTGGTACCAGGGATGGAACTCACGATCTTGTCTTTGCCAGGCAGGCACTTTTGCTACTGAGATAAATCCTGGCTGGTCTCTCTCTCTCTTTCTTTTCTTTTCTTTTCTTTCTTTCTTTCTTTCTTTCTTCCTTTCTTTTGTCTTTTTGAGACAGGGTCTCGCTATGCAGTTCAGGCTGGCCTTGAGCTCACTTTGTAACCCAGGCTGGTCTCGAACTCACAGTCATCCTCCTGCCTCAGCCTCCTGAGTGCTGGGATTACAGGTGTGAGCCACCATGCCCGGCTGGCATTACTTTTTATTGAGTTGTTTTAAAAATTGCACCCTTAGCATCTTCCAAAGTACACATTCCCTCCTTCATTTCTTTCAGGTATATTCTTTCTAGAATCTCTATGAGCCTGTAAGTGTATCCTACCCTTTAAAATTGAAATACAGCTATTCTGCCATTTCCATTATTGTTCTGTTTGGTTGATTTCACTCCTTTTTTGGATCTCCCTTTTTTCCTTTTTTTTATTCCTTTATTTTGTTAACATGTGACTGAAAGTAACTTCCAATAAAGGAATGTGAGAATGGTAAAAATTCTGTCTTTGGGGGCTTGACATGTCTTTATTTCATTCCCCATTCTTCGATGATAGATTTGCTGGGTGTAAAGTTCTGATATGTGAAATGAATCAGACACACAGGTTTAAATATCGTGTAGTTTCTCCTAGAAACCCAGAGTAGAAGTAATTTAAAGAGCAAATAAAAGACAGATAGTAGGAAACAGGAAGATGGGAAGGGACCAGGAAACGGAGGGAGGGTGAAGAGGAGGGAGGGACAGGGGAAGTCAAAAGAATGAAGCTGCATTACGTGCTGTACCAACGCCCCACGATGACTGTGATCATTGTGTGTGCAAATACATATTAATAAAAAAAATTTAAATTAAAAAAATATGTGAAGAAAATATCAAAGCCTTTTCTCCATTGTACCCAGTGTGCCAATGATAAACATGCCGATCTGAGTTTGCTTCTTCGTTAGGAAGTTTCTCACTTTTCTAAGTTTATTTTAGGGACACATTCTTTATTCTTAATGTTCTCAAATCTTATATTTATTTGTAATTACGTGATTTTTAAAGATTTATCATAGCTTTATTATCTGCTGTATTTTAACTCCGGAGAGTTTTCTTTTTCTTTGATAATTTTTTTCTTTCATTTTTCTCCATTCTATCTTTCAGTAATTCATTTTAGTCTAAAGTTGAAAAGAAATTTTTTTCATCTAAGTCTGTCATATTCTGATTCACATTTCTGAGCTAAATCCCCAGCCCTTCCTTTGTTTCCTTTGTGGGAGTACAGTGGCTTCCTGAAACATTACTAAGAGATAACTTGATTTTTTAAAAGATAACTTTTGCTGTTTCCTAAATTAACATGTTTTCTTTAGAATATTTTTCCTGCTACTTACTTGGTTTTTTATGCTTGCCTTGATGAGTTGAAATACTTAACTTTCACTTCATATTTAAGAATTGATTTCAAAGAAAAAAATTAATAAAAGTTCCTTTGCTAGACATTGTTAGCTGTTTACTTATTTCATTCCTGCGCAACTAGGCCCCCAATCCTGAAGCTGTGTTGTGTGGGGTCTCCCTCCATGAGTCACCTCATTAATATAAAAAGATAGTAAAGACAAAGTGTTTTAGGAGCTCTGGGTTGAGACCTGGGGACAATGACAAAATATTTTTTATTATATCATACCTTTGACCTACCACTTTTTAAAATATGTGTTATTAAATTTGCAAATATTTGAGAATATTTCTGGATATCCTCTGCTTTTGGTTTCTAATTCTACTGGAGCCATAGAAGATGTTCTGTATGCCTTCAATCTGTTAATTTTATTGAAACTTGTTTTAACTCCAGCCATATGGTCTACCTGGGTGAGCATGCCACATACCCTTGAAAATAATGTGTATTTTGTTGTTGCTCGGTCTAGAGCTCTTTGTCATTAGGTCTATGTAGTTGGCTGTGTTGTTCAGAAATGTATGTCTCATTTCCTGTGCTGTGCTATCAATGCAGAGGTGACATAGCAGAGACAGTGGTATTAAAGCTCCAATCATGATTGTGAATTTGGCCATTTCTCATAAAGAATATGTTCATTTTACTTATATATTTTGAAGCTTTGTTGTCAAACAAAAACCTATTTATGATTGTTATGTCTTCTTGACAAACTGGTACTATAAACAATGGAATTAGTCTTCTTTGTGTTTTGTAATACTTTGTGCTTGACGTCTACCTTACTTGATAACACATTGACTCCAGTCTTGTTTCTGCTGTGTGATACATCTTTTTCTATCTGTTTTCTTCCAAGCTCCTAGGTCTTTATATTTCAATTATGTATTTGGGGCTTGCTTTGTTGTTACTTTCATGATCTTGTATCTTCAGTATCTTCAGCAGAGTGAAAGGGTGTGTAGTCCTTTTACATTTATTGTGATTTATTGTGTGATTGGATTTTGTTTTGCCATTTCCTCATTTGTTTTCTGTTTACCTCACCTCTTTTTTTCTTTATTTATCCTTTTTGACATTCTTTTGGAATTATTAAATGTTTTCAGGATTCCTTTTTATTATTACACTTTCCAACATTTTTGTAAGGTAGCTTCAGAGTTTTCAGAGTTTTTTGGACCTACCTTCCTTCCTTCCTTCCTTCCTTCCTTCCTTCCTTCCTTCCTTCTTTCTTCTGTCCTTTATTCTTTTCTCCCTTTTTTTCTTTCTTCTTTCTTTTTAAGGTCTTGGTCATTTATGTAATTTTGCATTTTATTCTCATTACACTGAGCTGAAAAAGGAGTGAATCATAGGTATATAACTGTAATATTCGCTTCTCTATCTGAAAGATGTGGGATCCAGTCTTGATTGTCCTTAAGTTAAGGCTCTGGACAGAGTCAGCAGAAGTCAAGCAGTGCTGCTGGAGGCTGCTGGGAGAAAGGCAGAAAACAGTACACAGCTGACCACACAGAGTTCCTTCCCCAGCTCCTGCTGAGCACCTGTGGATTTGATTGTTTTGTCATCTTCCTATTTGGGGTGACATAGGCCTGTAACTGGTACTTGGGGATGAAGGGTTTAGAGACATCTGCACAGAGTGACATGTGGGGTTTTCTGTTCAGTGTGTTTGTTTGTCCTCCTTTACTTTTTTGGATATTTCTAGTAATTTCAGTCTGAAGTGTCACTCTCTTGGAAATCACTTAAATTTGTTTCTTCTGAATTTTACAGTGGAATGGATGATCCAGGAAGATGTGCCACAAAATACTCTGCCCTTTTGCTTTCTCCCTATGCCTAACTGGGGCTGTGTCTGGTTCAGGTAGAGAAGCATCTAATAATGTACTGCTAGGACTTTCTCTACAAAACGGATCATGCTGATCCCACAAGCAGGAGAGGGTTGGGAACATCCCAGGCTATCTGTTTATGTTAACTTACAAATTTGGTAAATGAATGGTCATTAACCTTCCGTACATTATGCCACAGTTAGCATGTGCATTGCAGTAGCTTGTACATTTACAACTTCCACAGTATAATGTTTTATTTTTGCTTAAAACAGCTACATGTGATTCAAAGAAATTAAGAGAAAAAAGTTTTTTTGTGTTGCCCAAACATTTATTATTTCTGATGTTTATTCCTTCCTGAAGACCAAAATTTTCCTTCAAACTCAAAATTTCCTTTAGCATTTCTTGTAGATCATGTCTTCTGGGAACAAATTGGTTTAGTGTGTATTGATTTGAAAATGTGTTTATTTCATACCCATTCTTGAAAGATATTTTTACTGGATATGGAATTTTGGTTGAAAATTTCTGTTTTTAGTCCCTCAAAATATTTTTCAGGATTGGGAATGTAGCTCAGTGGTACAGCATGTGCTTAGTGTGAGGAAATTCCTGGATTCAACCCTCCATAACCACCCCCAGCTAAACCCCCAATCCCCAAGGATATTTTCCACTGTTTTTTGGCCTCCAAGTTTTCTGCTGTCTGCAGTAATTTATATCATTATTTTTCTCTGTTTCAAGTGTTGTTTAATTTTGGTTGCTTTCAATTTTTATTTTTAGTTCTCTTCAGTTTTATTGTGATGTATCTAAATGTGATTTTACGTTGTATTTATATTTCCTAGGGTTTTCTCAGTCTTTTAAAGTTGGAAAAATTGTTTTCATTAAATTTGAGAAATATTTGGCCATCACTATATATTTACACATTTTTTCTGACTTATTCTTTCTAGCTGTTCTTTTTGATGATTCAATTTCATGACATTAGATGTTTGATATAATCTCACAGACCACTAGATACTTGTCTATTTAATAAACTTTACATTCCTCCTGATTGGATTATTTCTTTGCTCTATTTTTAACTGCAATATTTTTTTGGTCATATTGAATTTGTCATTAGCTTCATTTTAAGAAACTAGATTTTTGAGGGGAATAAGTTTTCCATTTATTTCTTCTTTATAGCATCTGTTTTTTTTGTCTGAGTTTCCTCATTTTTGTTTATTTATATGAGCATATTTTCCTTTACATCCTCGGGCATAATCCTGGTACATGTCTTATAGTCCCTGTCTGGTAATTTCCATACCCGATTCACCTTTCAGGAGATTGTCTCTTTGAGGAAAATAAATCACATTTTCCCATTTCTTCACATGTCTAGTAATTGTGGATTCTGTCTTGGGCATTTTGAATGATACAGTTTAAAGACTTTGGATTTTGTTATAATCTTCTGAAGAGTATATGTGTTTTTGTTTTTGGTTTAGTAGATTTTTAAATTGGTTGTATTCAGACTTACAATTCTAAGTACTTTGTGGTTGTTGGCATAGCTGGACTTCTTGGAGTCTACCCTAGACTAGCATAAATCAGGAGTTAGTCAGCACAATTTATTTATGGAACTAAAGTTCCACTTCGCTGATTCTCTCCTTTTTCAGACTTTTCATCTCACCCTTTAGCTTCTGTAAACCAATTCTGTCTTATGCACCCTCAGGCCAACAAGAATGTTTGTTTCCATCCAAGATGTGGTTGTTCTTCCTGGCACTATCTTCAGCAGAAGTATAAAAATGGGAATTTCATACTTTATTTTGCCTTTCTCCAAATATTGACTCTCTTCCAGTTTCTGCCTGTTTTTGTTTATTTTCTACGTTCTTTACAAAATCATTTGATATATTTTGAACAGAGTTTTTCCTTGATATTTAAAAGAGCTTCATAGCAATAGGAGCCACTCTGATATTATTAGAGACTCTCCCTGTATACTTTAGGCACACATACTTTATTTTTTTCTGCCAATGTAGAGTGATGCACATACACACATATGCACCCTCTATGAACCTGAGCTTGCTTGTGTCTTTACTTCTATTTCATGTTCTAATGCTGACATTGTTTGGAATTTTCATAAGTGTTGTTAATTTGTACATATTTTTAATGTAATAAATTATTTGAATTGAATTGTATATTAAGCAAAACCATATCTGAATGTCCCCATCTACTTGTTTGTTTGTTTGTTTTTGCTAATGTAATTTTTCAGAGGATTTAAATATGGTAAAGTTTATGATCTCCTGAATGTTAGAAAAATGTTTCGTTCTCCCATTTGAATGTAATTTGAGTGAATACGAAACTGTAAGTCAAAACTTATTTTCTCTTAGAAGTTTGAAGTTATTGTCTTTTCCTATCAGTATGCTATTGGGAAGTCCAGTTCCATTTTTTTTTTTTTTTTGCTGTTTTGTAGATATACTATTTTTTCCTGGCTGAAAGGATTGATTTTTTGTTGTGTTTTAGGATTCCTCTCTGTTCAGTTTAATAAAGTTTCACATGATATGTTTAGTTCAAAGTTTTTAAGTTGTCTTGTGGGTCCCTTAGATAAAGAATCAACAGTGCAACCTTTTGTATTTAAGTAAAATAATTTTCTCTGCTACATTCTCTCCATTCTTCACTCTAGAAATGCTACCAAATTAAATTAACAATAAAAGCAGTGTGTTTTTGCCATATTTTGAACCTGTCACTTTGTATTGTATTTTATTATTATTATTTTTATTTTAAAGAGGGTAAAACTATACATAACAAAACAGAACAAAGCAGATCAGAAGAAAATGATGTAAGTGACACAGATTTCACAACAAGACAACAGGAGATCTACAGTGGCTACCATAATGTCCCTTGTTTTCTTCTAAATAGTTGTCCATATCTTCACTCACAATGAGTTCATACAAAACAAAATAGTATTAAACTGATCAGAACAGAGTGACGAAGGCATTATAGGCCTTCAAAACCAGACAATAGGAAACTTAGCAATGGCTGCCATACTGTCTCTTGTTCTCTTCAAAATAGCTGTCCATACCTTCATGTATGTTAAAATTAAACAATACAAAACAGACTAAAACAACTCTGAACAAAAAATAAAGGCATTATTGCATTTCACAACATGATGATATGGAATCAGCAATGGATACTATAATGTCTCTTTTTCTTCAAAGCAGCTGTTCATTTCATCACACATAATTGATTCTCGTAAACTGTTTAGGAGACGTTGTAGGCATGTATAAGTCTCTACATGTGTACCTATCCTTTCTGTATTAGAGGGAAAAACAAAACAAAACAGATTACTAGAAAAACACAAAACAAAAAAGACAAATAAATAACAGTAGCAAAGAGCCCAAAACAATGATGATATAGGCCATCAAAACAAAGTGGTAGAAACATAGCTAGGGTTGTTATTTTACATAATGATCTTCAAGAGTTCCTCAGATCACCAGACACTAACATGCAAAATTGTCCCAATCCTATGAATATTAACTGTTTTGTTCCAAGAACTTATAGAATTTGTAGCACAATCATCTTACCTATCCTAAGTGTGTTTGTACAATTTTAGACATTTTTTCTTTTCCCTTCCTTTTTCTTTTTCATTTTTTTCCCTGAGATATTATTTTTTCCCCTTTGAGCAGATTCTTATTCTTTCATTGTATTTATTGAGGATTTTGTATCTTATGTACTCTTACTATTTCTTATACTAGGAGACAATATGGCTTGATTTATTTCACTTATGAGTATGGTCTCAAGTTGCATCCATTTATTTGTAAATATCTCAATGTGATCATTCTTTATAGCTGACTAGTACTCCATTGTATAAAAGTACCATGTCTTTTTTATCCATTCCTCAGTTGATGGGCATTTAGCTTGTTTCCAAGATCTGGCTATTACAAATTGTGCTGCTATAAACATGGGTGCACATATATCACTGTGATATGATGTTTTCAACTCTTCTGGGAATATTCCCAGAAGCAGAATAGGGGACTGTCATTCCCGGCTTTTTGAGAACCCTCCAGACTGACCTCCACAGTGATTGAACCTGTCTACACTCCCACCAACAGTGCAGAAGAGTTCCTTTTCCCCCACAGCCTCTCCAGCATTTGTTGTTGGTAGTTTTCTTTATCCTGGCCATTCTTTCTGGAGTGAGAAGGAATCTCAGTGGTTTTTTTTTTTTTTTTTTTTTTTTAAATTTTGAAGGTAGTAGAAATACAACAGAACAAGAGAAAACAAAGCCAATTGAAACAGTGCAGTGAATTTGGTATAGAACTTCACAGCAGGTCACCAGGAGAACAGCATTAGGTACCACAGTATATCTCATTATCTTCACAATAGTTGTCTAGTCAGTTAGGTATAGCAAAATCAAACCAAAGACAGAACATTATAAAACCAATTGAAAGAGAATATTGAATCGAGTGAAGCAATTAATAATAATGAAACAAAATTGAAAACATCTTTTTCTTTCAAACAGAAGATAGAGGAGACCCCTCATATTTGCTATATTGCATATAGTCATCCTCCCAAGAGATGCTCAGACCTCTGTCCCCAGTTGTTAATGGAGAAGGGGGGGTTGGGATGTTTGATTCCAAGCCTGCGCACTGGTAGGCTCACAGAACACACTACTGGTTCTCCTCCTGGCTCACACCGGAGGAAGGCGCTTACCAAGAGGGCTGGCAAACTGCTTCTTTGTGCAGCCACCTGGGTTCCACCATAGCCATGGCTGGATCTCAGGGCCACTCACTGGTTCTCCTGGCTTATGCTGTCAGTGTGGTTTTAATTTTTATTTCTCTAATGACCAATGATGCTGAACATTTTTTCATGTATTTATTTGCCATTTATATTTCATCATCTGAGAAGTGTGTATTCATCTCAGATGCCCATTTTTAGATTGGGTTTTTGAATTTCGGGGGTATGATTTTTTTTTAATTCTTTATATGTTCTAGACCAAAGTCCTTTGTATGAGGGTCAGCTGACTAAGATTTTTTCCCAATTTGTGGGTTTTCTTTTCACTATGCTGGAGATTTCTTTTGACATGCAAAAGCTTTTTAATAAGACGTGATCCCAGTTATTGATTCTGGGAAGTATTTCCCGTGCAGTTTGATTTTTGTTCATGAATTCTCTACCTACCCTATGTCTTCAAGATTTCTAACCACTTTGTATTCCAGCAGATTTAGTGTTTCTGTTTTAATATTTAGATCTTTGATCCATTTTGCCTTTAGTTTAGTACACAGTGATAGGCATGGGTCTAGTTTTAGTTTTCGGCATATGGAGTTTTCGGCAATTTTTCCAGCACCATTTATTAAAGAGACTGTCTTTCTTCCAGTGAATGTGTTTGGCCTCTTTATCAAATATAAGGTGGCTGAGTGTGTTTGTAGTTTTAGTTGTTTCTTCTGATATATTCCATTGATCTTCAGGTCTGTTTTTATTCCAGTACCATGCTGATTTTATGATGGTAGCTTTGTAGTATAATTTCAAGTCAGGGATTGTGATGTCTCTTGCCTTGCCTTTGCTGCTCAGAATTGCCTTTGCTATTCTAGGTCTCTTCTGGTTCCAGATGAATTTTAGGAATGATTTCTCTAGATACATGAAGTATGCTAGTGGTATTTTGATTGGGATTGCATTAAATCTGTATAATAATTTTGGGAGAATGGCCATTTTTACAATATTTGTTCTTCCTATCCATGAACAAGGAATGTTTTTCCATTTTCTGAGGTCCTCTTCAATTTCTTTTTCAGGGTATTATAATTTTCCCTGAATAGATTTTTTTTTACTTCTTTTGTTAGATTGATTACTAAGTATTTCATTTTTTTGGATGCTTTGTGAAGGATGTGACTTCTCTTATTTCTCACTTAGTGAGTTTGTTGTTTGTGTATAGGAATGCCATTGATTTTTGAGTGTTGACTTTGTATACAGCTATATTACTGAATTTATTTATTATACCTAGGTGTCTTTCAATGTTTTGGGGGGTCTTCTATGTAGAATATCATGTCATCTTCAAATAATGATAATTTAACTTCTTTTCCTATCCTTGCTCCTTTTATTTCTCTCTCTTGTCTAATTGCTCTGGCTAGTATTCCCATCACTATATTGAATAGAAGTGGTGATAATGGACATCCTTGTCTTGTTCCTAATTTTAAGGTAAAGGCTTTTAGTTTTTGGCCATTTAATATGATGCTAGCTGTTGGTTTGGCATAGATGTCTTTTATCATATTGAGGTAAAGACCATCTATTCCAATTTTCTGTAAGGTTCTTATCATGAGTAAGTGTTGGACCTTATTAAAAGCTTTTTCTGCATCTATAGAAATGATCATATGATTCTTATTTTTGGCTCTATTGATATGATGGATTACATTTATTGATTTGCATGTGTTGAAACATCCTGCATCCCTGGGATGAATCCCACTTGGTCATGATATATAATCTTCTTGATGATTTGCTGCATTCTGTTTGCCAATATTTTATTGAGAATTTTTGCATCTATGATCATTAGGGAGATTGGCCTATAGTTCTCTTTTTTGGTTGGGTCTTTCTCTGATTTTGGTATTAGAGTAATACTTGCTTCCAGGAATGAGTTAGGGAGAATTGCTTTCCTTTCAATTTCATTGAAGAGTTTGAGGAGTGTTGGCATTGAATTTCTTGCAGAATTCCACAGTGAATCTGTCTGGACCTGGGCTTTTCTTTGTTGGTAAGGATTTAATTACATTTTTAATTTTGTTAATTGAAATTGGGTTATTCAGCAGTTTTACATCTTCTTGATCCAGCTTTGGTAATTCATATGTTTCTAGGAATCTGTCCATTTCCTCCTCATTATCAAGCCTATGAGAGTAGAGGTTTTCAAAATAAGTATTGTTGATCTTCTATATTTCCACAGAGTCTGTAGTGATTTCACCCTTTTCATTTCTTATTGCATGAATTTGAGTTTTTTCTTTCCTTTTTAAAATAAGGTGGGCTAGGGGCTTATCAATTTTATTTATTCTTTCAAAGAACCAAATCTTTGATTCATTAATTCTTTGTATTATTTTCTTAGCCTCTATTGCATTGATTTCTGCTCTGATCTTTTTAATTTCCTCCCTTATTTTGGCTTTGGGCTTGACTTGCTCTTCTTTTTCTAGATGTTTAAAGTGTAGCATCAGGTTGTTTATTTGTGTTTGTTCTGCTTTCCTGATGTGGAAATTCACCACAATAAAGTTTCCTCTGAGGACTGCTTTCATTGTGTCCCACAGGTTCCAGTAAGTTGTATTTGTATTTTTATTTGCTTGTAGATATTGTTTAACCTTTTTAAAATTTCCTCTGTGACCCACTGATTGCTCAGGAGTGTATTATTCAATTTCCATATGTTTGCAGGGTTTTGTAGTTTATTTTGTCATTATTTCTAGTTTCATGGCGCTTTGATCTGATAACATGCATGGGGTAATTTCAGTTTTTTTGCATTTACTTAAGCATGTTCTGTGGGCTAGTGTATGGTCTATTTTAGAGAATGTCCCATGTGCTACTGAGAAGAATGTATATTCTGATGTTGTTGGGTAGAACACTTTGTGTATGTCCACCAAGTCCATTTGTTTACAGGTGTGATTTAGTTCTGTTATTTTTTTTTGCTGATTTTCTGTCTAGTTGATCTGTCTGTTGGTGTGAATGGCATGTTAAGGTCTCCTGTTAAAATTGTGTTATTGCTTATTTGATTTTTCATTTCTGTTAATATTTGTTTTGTATAGCTGGGTATTCCTGAATTTGGTGCATAGATATTTAAGATTGTTTTCTCTTCCTCTTGAAATTTTCTCCTAACTAGTATGTAGTGACCTTTATCTCTTTGGATCATTCTTGGTTTGAAGTTCACATTGTCTGCAAACAGAATAGCTACCTCGGCCTTTTTTTTTTGGTTCCAGTTGCATGAAGTATTGTTTTCCATCCTTTGACTTTCAGTCTATGAGTTTCCTTTTGGATTAGATGGGTTTCCTGTAGAGAGCATATGGTTGGATGTTGTTTCTTGATCCCTTCTGCCAGTCTGTTTCTTTTAGTTGGTGAATTGAGACCATTTACATTAATGGTTATAACTGATATATATTGGTTTATTTTTAACATGTTATCTTTCTGCTGTTTATTCTTTACTTTTGTATTGTGTTTAATTGTTTGCCTTGCTTAGTGGTTTTTCCCTATGTCTATCTAGAATGTCATTCAGTATTTTTTGCAGGGTTGGTTTGGTGGTCATAAAGTTCTTCACCTGTTCATTGTTGTGGAAGTATCTTATTTCCCATCCATTTTTAGGACAGTTTTTCAGGGTACATCAATCTGGGTTGGAAGTCATTTTCCTTTAGGATCTGAAATACTTCACTCCATGCTTTTCTTGACTTCATTGTGTTGAGAAGTCTTCTGTGATTCTGATAGGCTTTCCTTTATAGATGCTCTGTCTCTTCTCTCTAACAGCTTTTAATAGTCTGTTTTTATGTTGGATTTCTGGGATGTTGATTATTGTATGTCTGGGTATAGTTTTATTTTGGTTATGGCTATTTGGAATTCTATATGCTTCACTGATCTGTGTGTCAGTTTCCATTTTCATGTTTGGAAAGTATTCAGCTATTACTTCTGTAAATAGCCTCTTGATATCATTTGTGTTGTCACCTTTTTCATTTATATCTATCAATCTTATGTTGGTTTTTCTTTGCATCATCTTGCAGCTGTTGAATTGTTATTTCCTGATTTCTTGTTATTTTTAAAAGATCTTTCTTTTCCTGTTCATTAGCTTCAATCTTGTCTTCGAGGTTTGAAAGTCTATCTTCACTTTCAGTGAGGCAGTTTTGCCAACTATTGATGGAATTTTTAATTTCCTGTATATCTCTTTAAATCTGCTTCATGCATTGTTTGTTTCTTATATTGTTCATTCAAGGTTTCCATTTTTTTGCTTTGTTCCTCTAATTTTTAACTATGTCTTCTTTAGATGTGTTCAGCATTTCTTTCATTACATTTACCATTTCTTCTTTTGCCTGGGAGATTATTTCTGATCTGAGTTCTGTTAGAGCTTCCCGGAGTTTCTTTATTTCAGTTGCTATCCTTTCAGGAGTTCCAGGTGTATGGCTTACATTTTCTTCTATGTCCATGTCTCATAGGCTTTCTTGGGATGGGATGGAGGCTTGAGATTGCATTTTGCTCTTTCATTTTGTCATTTTCCTATATCTGTGGGCTCAGAGCGATGCACCAAAGCTTCCTTGTTGGCTGGAAATCACCTTGAGCACTTTTGGCTCATGAGGTGAAATGCAGGCAGCATTTCACTGCCAGGGGGTTGCTAGCCATGGCCTGCATTGTATTTTGAATAAATATCTCTTAGTTTTCTAAATTATTAATTTGTTCTTTATCTATTTCATGCTAGTTTTCAGCCCACTTAATTATTATTTTTGTGACCAAATTTTGATTCCCAAGATTTCTATTTTTTTTCTGTCTTTTTAAAAGATCTTTATACAAATTCTAAAATCTTTCACTATCTCTGAGTAAAACAATCATCTTAGTCTTAGTACTTATGTTTGAGATTGACATTTCTCACATAGTCGATAATTTTTCAATTCCTTCTTTTACTTTGTGTCCATTATTCTCTGTGTATTTGTCTATTTTTTTAAAATGTGTCTTTGGAGGGAGATTTGGGAGACAGATCAGCCACTATGCTGATGGCTTCTCTTGGTATTGAAACAAAGAAGTTATTCTATAAAACTGAATTATGCCAGTGACACAAAACAAAAAAAGGATCTGGAAAAATGACATGTGAAGTACACTGTGCAAATGGAGTCTAGAAAGTATGTGTCTTGATAAATGTATGAAAACTGTGGATTTTACCTATGTTGGAAAAGTAGTAGAAAAATGAAGGTCCCTGAAAGTAAGATAGGCAAGATCAGGCTGGACTTCCAAGAAGGAAACTTCTAGCCTTTGGTCAGCGGTCTTTCTTTTTTGGGATTATGGCATTCTTTAATACCCCTTTTGCAACTGACAGTGACTCTCCCAACCCAGGAATGTACCACGCTTCACATGACATAATTGGGTGCAGATGAGCAGAACCAGTGGGGACCTGAGGATGCAATTGTTTCCAGCTCCCTGCCCAAGGATCATCTGATCTAAGGAACAATGGAAGCAAAATGGATGTTATAGCCTAGCACTGCAAAATTCTGGTCCTGCCTGAATGCCATTATTTCTGTTGGCCCAGTTTTCCAGGGCAAACTGCTGGGCCTAATTTCTGTGCTCACTTACTCTGCTGGGACTACAGACCTTTAAGAATATGAAAAGAACATAGATGGAGTTGGGAGCATGAAAAGCCATTCACCACACTGATGCTTCTCTCTTGTAATATGCTGTTTCCCCCAGGATAGCATCTAATTGCTACTTGAACGAACCTACTGTCTTTACCTCAACAGCCTTGCCCAGTAGGCCATTGCAAACATTTATTATTCTTTGAGTGACAAAGCTCTTCCCATCTGTCTCTTCTGAATTTGTTTTTTTGAACTTCCACTCCTGCCCCCACTCCTGTCATCGAAGCAGTATCAAAAGTAGCAACATGCACTGATATTACCCACTCTGCTAAGGATCTCGTGTGCTGTGTGTACCCCCTTCAATATCTTTTTTGAAGTTAGAGATGGAAGAATTTTTTTAACCTTTCAGGAAGTTGCACAATTTTCTCAGGAAATCAGAATGAGGGAAAATATTTGCTAACATTTAACTTCCCTTCAACCAAACCCACCTGCTCTGGAAAAACTGCTGGAGAAACACATTTCCAGAAGGTTCATTTTGGTGACAAAATGTTTGTCTTGTTTTCTTGACTAGGGCTTTGTGTGCTTGGCAGAAGGGAAGAAAAATGTCAAGTGTGTATTTTGATAATTCAAAGAAGGAGATAAGGCAGATGAAGGGAACCTTGAAGAAGTAACATTTCTACCTGACAAGGCTGATTACTATTTATATGGGGTGACCATAATAGCTGCTCCCTGGCCTATCTCATTACCTCCATACAGTAACACTGCAAAGTAGGTCTTAGGATCATCATTTTCTTTTCAGAAGGGAGGAAGATGAGGCTGCATATTTAGAGATAATGACCCAGGTATCTGCTGGAAGATGCCTTATTCACTTGGGTCTCACAGTCCTCACCAGAGCTCAGGGATGATAGCCAGTGTCACCCATGGCTGACTCTGGTAGACTTTTACCATATTCCTGTGTTTGCTTTGAAGTTACTAAGTTTATTTACACCAGTTTTCTTCACTGCTTGATTTTATGCACTCCATAATTCCTTCTCATTTTCTAGTTTACTGATAGGTCCAGCAAAATCTTTCATTCCAGAGGCCTTCACTATCCATGGTCTCACTAAGTCAAAGGAGTAGATCAAATATGACTCTCTAGCTTGAGGCCTTCAAAAATTCCATTGTTTATTTCCTAGTTTCAGGGAAAGACTTAGATCATTGTTGGCCAGTTAGGGTCCTCCTCTCCCATCTCAGAGATGAGTTTGTGGATGGGAATGGGACCCAGAATCTTCTCAGGACTTCTTCAGTTGATGCAGCTACAGTATCATATTCTACCCTTGGTTTTTTTAAGTTGGGTGAATATGGACATGGGGCCCATAGTTGTTCTTGGTCTGTTTTCTGCTGCTATAACAGAACACTTGAGACTAGGCAAATTTACAAAGAAAGATATTTGTTTTAGCTCATAGATCTGGAGACTGGAAAGTTCAAGTGCATGGGGCCAGCATCTGGCATGCTTTTGGTGAAGGCCACTTGAGGTTTCAACTGCAAAAAGGATGAGCAGCCTCATGGAGAAGAGGCAAACACCAGGATGGACTTGTTTTATAGCAATCTGCTATCGTGGTAGGTAATTAATTCAGTCCTGCAGGAGTGAGAATTTGGCAAGAAAGACATCGGGGTGGGTCTGCACAGGGTCCTGGCGTGTTTCCAGCAGTGTAGTAACCTTGGCCTAATATAGGACCCAGGATTCCAAGGAGAAAAGAGCCAAGTAGGAATGGGAAAAGAATATGGGAAAAAAAAGAATGTGGGAAATGTTTCCTAGATATTTGTCTTCTTTCTTCTTTCATGTCCACCCTCAATTTCTTCCTTTGCTTCCTTGTGTTTTACTCCTGACTTTGCCCTCTTGACCACCTCTGAGACTCAGTTTCTTCATGTCTGGAATGGGAATAAAAATTCTCAGCTCCCAGGGCCCAGGGAGGCAGCAGGAGTCCCTGCCGGGCTCCCTGTGTGTTGTCCCCAGCCTACCCTCTCATTTTTGAGTTGCTGTTAGAGAGTGAGCAGGCTTAAAAACTGGGGTGAAAGACTTGTGCATTCATTTCCAGGACTTTAGGCGATGCCCTTTCTCTGTTGATATTTGTGGATTTTGACTTTTTTTTTTTTTTCTGTAGCAAAGTCATCTTATTGACCTATTTCCTGAGGATGTTTCCTTGTGTTCTGCAGATGCTAAGGAAAGGGAATTGTTCCTGACAGAGCGAGGGGCTGGTCTACCTTTTGGCTGCTGCAGGATTCTATTCCCACTACGGCACTGACTCACCCCTATTAATTGCACCGCAATTATCCTGGGGAGCCTGAGTTTCCTCTTGATGTCTCCTGTCTCGTTTCCTTTTGACCCGCACAGCTGTCTAATAGAGATGGCTTTTGCGATTTCTTAGTTAATGTGGTTCATTATTTCCAGCGCTGCCTTCTGCCTTCAGTGGCTAGAGGTTTTCCCGACTCTGACTTGGAGACTTTCATGAGTTGTGTCTTCAATCAGGGCTCAGCACTGCTCACATTGTCTGTGGGAGAAATTTCATTTGCAAATCAGAAGAAGTTCACAGAGTGTGTCGCGGTGTTGCTTTGCAAGAAGGTGTTTTCATCTTCCCTGAGTCTCTCCCCAGTTACTTCCACGTGCCTCGGTTGAGGAAGAAAAAGTCCCTTTCTCCCAGACCTCTACGAGAGCCACGTAGACAGTCAGAGCAGTAGGCAGGCATTTGTTTGCTCCTGAGCTGTGCTAATTATCTGCAGAAGGCTGCAGAGTGAAAGGCATCTCTTCTCCTGGCATCTGGCCTCACGCTGGGTCATGCCACATAGACCCAGACGTCTGGAGCTCTCGAAGCTTCTGATGTCAAATGTCTTTAGTAAATTACAAAAATCAAACCAACTTACCTAAAACTTTATATTCCCCACAAAACTCAGCAGAGCCTTGGATGGCTTAGGGAACGTTCTCTAGATCACATTCATCCTTTATAAGGAGAGACCCAATAGAGTCTGGAGCAGTAGTTTCCTGTTTGGTAACTATTTTGTCAAATCAACCAGCCAGTTTGTACCGGACGCTGAACATCTTTAGCTCTGCTGGGAATGAGGGGTCATTAAGGAGCAGCTCCTTTACCGTCAGGTTAATAATCACTGTCCAGGACGATCACTAGCTGGATCTAAAGGAAGGAAGAAGCTGCTCCCGCCATGAGACAAAGGTGAATAAGGTGACCTGAGGATGCAGGGAAACAGTGGATGAAGTGGACAGAAACAGGAAGAGAGTGTCCACAGTCAGAAGGGACCCCAGGGACAGCAGAGGACTAGCTGTAATGATAAGGGAGCACAGGATCAACCCCCAAACTGTGGAGGCAGGAAGTGGTGGAGAAGGGCATGATGTGGTTGCTCTGTGATAAGGATGCAGAAGCCCATGCATGCCCTGGTTGTTCTCGGAGACATTGATTGAAGCCGCTGGACTCTTTCAGGGTTCAGAGGGGAGATGTAGAACAGTCAGAATGAGCTCCTCTAAGAGCATCTGTGCATCACACTTAGAATTAAACCCTCAGCAATCCAGAAAATTCCTGAGGTCCAGAATCATTCATTTCACAATGATGGTAAGTCAGTAGGCTATACTTCGGGGGAAGAGATAAGCACTAATGATCACCGTATGTAGCTTATTAGTGACAATTATTGAGTACCAATTGTATGCTCAGCCCCATGTTGGGTACTTCATTAATACTGTTAGTAATTTTCATAAAACTTCATGAGGCGGAGGATGAGCTGGCTGTGAGGGGTTTGGAGAAGGAAGTCACTATGGATAGAAAGGGTTTGCTTAAAAGATGAGGCTTGTAAGACTTAAAGGATGAAGAGGACTCATTCAGGGAAGGGTGGGAACACTTGGAAGTTGGATTACGGTAACTTTTGCTTTATTCTTCCATACACTGATTCTCAAAAGCAGAGAAGGTCTCACTGTGCCTACACCCATGTGTCTGAGCTATCACCTAACTGGTTAGTTTCTGTCAGTCCCTCCTGTGCATGTGAAGAATTGCATTCCCCTGGCACATGAGGAAAAAAAGAAATAATAAGAGCTTCAGAAGTATTCCTGTTAGCAAGGTTTCAGAAAGCCCAAAGAAAAATCCTCATACCAGTGACTCTTCAAGTCTTCAGCATCTTGGATTGAGGTCCATACTGCGGAGACTCTTGGAAGTCATTTGATACTACAGGTCGGAGTGAGATTATTGGCTGCACTGGTTTCCATGTTAACATCAAATACGTCCCAGTCCAGGACCCAGGAGGGGAAAGGCTTCAGTAATGGCCTTACACATATTACTTGGGTTTTTAAGAATGAGGATATCCTTTTTGCTAGGAATAAACATCCTTAGGAAACCTTGAACGCAGTCTTTGTATTCTAGGGTTAATATTACTAAGTGTCTCTTGAACTTACTAGTGAGAAGAGGCCAGAGGTGAGTTGGAGCTGGCTTCCTCCTTTTTTCCAAAGATCTGAATCAAGAAAGTGGTTTGAGTGCCTTCGCTTCAAATTTGTTTCCTCTAAAGCTATTTAAAAAAACAAAACAAAACAAAACAAAACAGACCCAGATGTGCAGCATGACTGATGGAGGCATTCAGACTGTCTGCTGACCCTGTTAGCTGTAGAATATGCAAATAGAAAACTCTACGAGAGGCCCAGCTCTGTGCCTGGGCTGAGTGAGGAGATGGCCACAGGGGAGGGATTAAAAAATGTGCACAAAAGCTCAGAGATAGACGACAGGTAGGAGGCAAATGAAGGCAGTTATATCCAACTGGCAGATCTCAGTAACCGGGGCGTTAAGATAAACCATCAAGAGAGATTTTGAAGGAGGAATCAACTTCGGGATGATGCTTGAGCAATGGTAAGTCTTCTTCCACTCACTCTTTTATAGGTATCGATTATTTATAGTTTTGTAAATTATAAAAACAATACATGTTCACTGTAGCTAATATTACGAAGTATAATGAAAAACGCAAGACTCAGGATCCTAATACCCAGAGAGAAAACCCAAGTAATATTTCGGTGAATTTCCTTCTAGATTTTATATATATAAATCCTACTCACATACCTATTTCACAAAAAGTAGGTTTATCATAACTAAATACTTATGATATTCTACTCAGTAGCATAATGAATTTTCATATATCATTACATATTCTTCAAAGATATGATTTACAAAGTCACTACATTTTTTTTGATAATTTATTTGACAATTTTCCAATGCAACATTCAGTAGTTTCTCCTTTTTCTGGATTCTGAATACTGTTTTGCTGAACATTCTTATACATTAACCAAACAGAAAGGCTTTTTCTATACAGAGGCTGGTGTGGGGATGAGGTGGTAGTGGGGAGGGAATGTTCTAGAAGTGAGCAGTTGTGTGGAGGTGGAGCCACGGATATTTAGGAAAAATCACATATGCTGTGCACTGGAGAGCTGGTGTGTTTAGGGGTGCAGTGGGCCAACTGAGAGAGATGTACTTAGCCCAGAGGTGATGGGTACCATTGATGGGTCTTGACTAGGTTAAGGATAGAGTCAAAGGGCTTCTGGGGAGGAATTTGACAGTGGTGTGAAGGCAGAGTGGAGCAAGAGAATAGGAAGAAACCGGAGAGTGGGAGATGGGTTAGGAGCCTTGGCAAATGGCGGCGAGTGGCAGCCTAGGGCCAAGACAGCTGGACTGGAAAGGAGAGGAGGCTGGAGGGCCTGGTCTGTGACTCAGAAGCTGGATGGGAAAATGGCCAGTGGAGGCTGAGCCATCAGTAGCCTTCTGACCTTGAGTCAGTATAAAGAAATGGAGAAAGTATGAAGTAGAAAGACACTGGAGAAAGTATAAAGACACTGAGAAAGTATAAAGACACTGAGGTCCAAGAAGGGGCAGGGACTTGTGCAAACTTGTGACCCAGTTAGGGTCACATCAGGCCAGAATCCAGGTGCTCTTTTAGTCAGGACATCATTAAGACGGCTGACGGTAGAGATCCCACGTCAGCCGAGGATGAGACAGAGGGTGTCCTGAACGCAGGTCACCCTGCGGGGGACGGCTGGCTGCGGCTTTGGCTGTCGTTCACAGGTTGGAATACGGGTTGATTGCTTCCCAGGGACTGGGCAACAAGGGCATAAATCCCAAGCTTCGGATTTAGTTCTTCTAGCTCAGTTCTTCATGACCCAGGTTGACTCGGCAGGGTAGTGAAAGGGAAAAAGAGACCAAAATTCTCTGTTGTTTGTTGTCATTTCAAATGATGAGCCAGAAGTTTGTCTCTTTGCATGGGATGCTCTTTGGGTCTCTCGCCACAGCTGGTCCCTGGTCCTTGGCAGCATGTCCTCTCCAGGGCCGCTGGGCCGCTGGAGCACATGGGCCATCCTGGAAGGCAACAAATAATTTGTTCCATGGGGTGGTCATCTCGTTATACATGCATGCGCACTGCCTTTTTATCTCATATTTAAATTGTGGCTTCTCTCCCCTGATTGGTTTTGCAACATCAAACAGTTTTCAACACTTTCAAAATAAGACCGGTATGGAATAACAAAAATAAAAATAATAAGAAAAAAAAAAGCCCTCACCCGATCATTCCAGCATTTCACTGCTGCTTTGGAAATTGAGAGCTGTGCGTGGGATATTGGCGGCTAACAACCATGGAAATAAAAAAAAATGATTTTTGATCTCAAGGCCTAATATTATTCATATTTTTTCATAGCCTCAAACAATGTCTTCAGATAATTCAGGTAAAGGCAAGCCAGAAACAAAACAACATCATAAAGGCCTTATTATAGACAGACACTTTCAGCTCGGCTACCTGCCTCCCAGTGTCTTTGAACCCTGCATGATGAGAGCACCAGTGTGTACTCCTGGGGATACTCTTGGGAGCTCTTTTGACTTCAACACAGGGTAGTGAAACAAAATTCTTTGGCTTTAGCTATGCGTTCGTCGCTGGCTCCACAGAGCGCGATCCTTTCTGTGTTTACCATCCATCAAGATTCCATTTGGGAGGTCGTGGATGGACCATGACACGCGCAGGTGCGCTCCCCACCTGTGCTGCAGGGGCCCTAACCTCGGGGTCTGGGCCAGCCCTCAGCGTGGGTGGGGGTTATGGAGCTAGGAAGGAGACGGCTTTCATCAAGAGGAATTTGGCAGGAAGCCTTTCTGAGCCCTTGTTCTGCCCCAAATATCACTGAACAGCATCATCAGATTGCGTGAGGGCTGAAGAATGGGATGTGCTGAGGAAGGACAGAAGAAGCAGAGGAGAGGAGACAGAATGGTTCGCTTGGGAAATCTGTCACTCCTTACTTAAACTATCCGTCCTCTGCTCTGAAGGTGCCAACTGTCTCAGCCGAAGAATGTAGCCTCTCTTTCCTGCCTGCCCTCTGCCTTGATGTTAGAGCAGTACCCTGACAGCAGGCTCTTGCCCTACTTACCAGCTCGGAGTTCAAGTTCTTACATTCTTAACCCAGTCTTCCCAGAATCTGAGAGGTCACTCCTGTCCCCACCTTTCACATCCGTGGCAACAGTGACACCCATCTGATACCTCTTCTATGCGTCCTATGGTTCTTAGGTTTAACTGGCAGGGCTGATAGGGTGGTAGACACAATTCATCTCCAGGATTATTATTGACTGAAGGTACCGGGTTTGCTGCCTTTTCTTTTTTTCCTGTATCATTTTCTGCAGCAGGCAGGGTGGATATCTAGTTCATGTTTGTCAGTCAACTGATCATTTTTCCTCCATCCACAAAGACACGAGGCCTGAACTCGAGGGTGTGAGTTTGAGGCTTAAAGTGAAGCTGAAGGTAAGAAATTAATTTCAGGGGTTTCAGTATTTTCAGTGCTGCAGGTATTGATGGGGCTTTAGTGTGACATGGATCCTGGATCCCTTAGTGACTTGATTTTGATGGTCCACGTCTTTAAAAACTGACAGGCTTTTTGCCTCAAGGCCGTCTGCACTGAGAAGCCTTCCACTGTGTCCTGCACCACAGCAACCTACTGCATTATTTCCTCTGTGCCACTTGAAGGACAGTTGACTTGCACCTTCTAGTATACTAGATTTGCTCCTTGGTCCTGCTTTCCTTAGGAGGACCACAGGGGACAAGGCCAGTTCTCACATGATGTTTGCACATCCATCCGACCTTTATTCCCTGTGTACCAGATGCAACTGTATTATGTCGTGTTTTGGTGATAGCAGTGTCAAGTACCTTGCCTTGATCTGTTCTTCTCCAAGAAGGCTGCCAGGTCTTTTTGAAAAGAGAAACTCACCTAGCCAATGATCATGAACCACCGGAAGAGCTAGAGAAACAAGCACTCTGAGTTCTCACTGTTTCTGCCCCATTTTTTCTTTCTGGCTGCTTCCCCACCCATTTGTGGCCATAGAAGGGGCTCGGGTCATTTCAGGCTTCTCTTCCCGGGTAGCAAATCCCTGTTGCCCCAGACTTGGTGCACACTGAGCTGGGACGATCACTCACTGGAATCTAATTTCAGTCCTACAAAGGTTAATTTATCCTTTTTCAGGCTATGTACTCATTTAAACCAAAATTACCCAGCTACTAGCCTTCTTGATAGCAATTACGTCCAACGAAAGCAAACTACTGCGCTTCATGTATTGGTAATGGCCTTTCTTTCTATATTTTTCCTTAGGGATAGAGTGGAATGGGGAAATTAGTCATATTAAGCTAGAAAAATAGTGAACAAAATACATATTTTATATTTTTAAAAATATCCTCCTGCTACCAATTATGGTCTTTATTAGAAACAGGTATTTTCACATTATGGGGCTTGTCTTTATATTAAACAGAGCAAACCCAAATGAATAGTTACTTAAGAGGATCTTTTTAATAAATACTCAAGTCCATTTTAATATCTAATAATAGTGGCTGCTTCAAGTATTACATTTTAGCATAACCAGCAGGAAAATTGTTTGATGTTTTAATTATGTCCCTGAAAATGCTGAATGGGTTATAAAAAGCAATTTAGGGAAAATAAAAAAGGGATTTTTCTTTATTATTAGTGTTTTGGGGGAAAAGATATTTTCTACATCCCATTAAAAACCTTTCTGCATTGTAAAAATACTATCTACTGATAAACTAGGCCAAATAAGCAAAGGATTTACATCTGTTGTAAGTGTTCTCATTTGAGGGGAAAAATCTGGGAAATAAAAAAAAAAAAAAGACCTCAGAGAAAATGTATTCCAAGGAGGGGGGCTGTGGAAATCGAGCAGGCTTTGGAAGAAAAGAAGAAAATCTTTTAATTACATTTAAAATTAGCCAGAGCCTTATACTCATCCCAAAGAGATTCCTGGAAGGGTTGGAACATTTCTGATGACCGGTCTGATGTAATCACTTCAAAAGCCCCACCTGGAAGTCTGCGCTGGGGAGGAGGCTGTGGGGGACATTCTGGGGCTCGATCCTGCTGGCCCCAGGTCTTTCTTCTGGGCAGGAACAAGGAAAGCTGTCCCTGAGGAGAGGGAAGCAATGAGAGGGGAAGACATTTCCAAGGAACGGAACCAGATGTACAAGCTACGGTGAGGCAAATGGGGCTCAGCAGAGGGTGGACACAGAGCGGGGAGACAGGCCGGCTGGATTTGGATTAACCCTTGCTTTCCTCACTAGACAGAGGCCTGGCCCTCAGGTGATATTAAAACCTTTTTATAAGTGGCCAGATTTGAAGTTCCATGAAAAACTCAAGGAAAGAATTTGCCTTGAGAAAATGGATCCTTTGTCTGCATTTGAAGCCTAGTAGTGGTCTAGGTAGGGTTCTCTATGTGGGTTGCAAGTTAGAATCCTGCACACGTCCTGGTTACTTACTCCTCCTTCTCCTCTACCTTCTCCTTCTTCCAATCACTTTGCTTAAGCTGCATTCCAGATCGAAAACCTGAGCGTCTTGAAGGTGGGACCCAAACATTAGTAATTTTGTAAACTGCCCAGATGATGTCTGAAACAAGTACCAACAAGGTAGGACTTGAGAATCGTGTAGGGGCTTGTTAAAGAGCCTCTCGTCTGAGATTCTGCCTTTTTAAAATGTTTTTTATTTAAGAGAAAAAAAAAAAGACTCAGAAAATAAAAACAAAAAGCAAAGGAGACAAACAAACAACAAACCCCAAACAATAACAGTATAGATTTTCAAAACAACATGGTAGGAATTTAACAGTGGTTGTGATATTGCATGTTGATTCTGCCTTTTTGAACAAGCTCTCAGGAAATGCCAGTAGTAACTGGTGAACCACACATTGAGTAGTAAGGTGGTGATTGTCTGCCATTTGCATTTTCTTATATTCTTGCCTTTTGTATCCATAGTGGGGCTGGTTGTAGGACCCCATGTAGATGCCAGAATCCATGGGTGCCAAAGTCTCACATAAAATGGTACATGCTTGCATATGACCTGTGCAATCCTCTTGTTATTTTAATCCCTAGATTATCTATAATACCTAGTAAGTATAAATGCTATGTAAATAGCTGTTGTATGTATTATTCAGGGGAAATGACAAGAAAAAAATGTCTGTATATGTCCAGCACAAAATTTTCCCAAGTATTTTTCCAAGTGTCTTTGGTCTTTAGTCGATTGAATCTGAAAATGCAAAACCTGCAGATATAGAAACCAAAGATGTAGACATCTGTGTTTTTAATAGGTTAAGCAGTTCTCCTCAGAATAGGGCCCAAGGATTTGTGTTTCGTGCAGGTTGATCCTGATCTTCAGAAGACATTTTCTTCTATTTAGCTAGAACATTACTGAGCCAAGTGCTACCCAGCTAGCTTGTCACTCAGTAACTAGAAATATTATCATATCTGTTCTCTTGGTTTTGTCTTCTTTGTTATTTTTATTGTGCTGTTATGCCATTCAGAAAAGGAGCCTGGATTTGGTTCATTTATTTATAAACACATCTTGAACCCCTATTATGTGCAAGGGTGGTGCTGGAATTGGAGAATGAAGTGCTGAATAAGCTGTCGCAGTCCAGCTGGCCCTGTAGCTCTATGTTACACAGAGTGTTGCTGATGAATTCAGTGTCATTTATGGCCACTGTGTTGTTCTCACCTCTGCAGAGAGATGTAAAATGCTTATTAAGACCCCTTACCATATTGCAACCTATAGAGGTGGTGGGAAGGTACCAACAAAGTTGAGTTTCTATCACATGCCTATCACTGTAAGAGATCTGTAGGATGTCATCCATTTAAAATTTGCAGCAATCAGTCCCAATCAAAATACCGTTAACACATCTCACAGAATTAGAGAAAATAATCCTAAAATTCACTGAGGACCAGAAGAGACCTACAATGGCAAAAGCAGTTCTGGACAACAAATGCCAGGCAGAGGGCATCACAATCCCTGACTTGAAGTTATACTGCAGAGCTACTGTGATTAAATCAGCATAGTACTGGCAAAACAAAACAAAACAAAACAAAACCCAAACAACAACAGCAACAAGAAAAACAGAAACCAAAGCACAGATCAGAGGACCAATGGAACGGATTAGAAGATGCAGACACAACTCCAAACACACTCAGCCACCTTATCTTTGACAAAGGGGCTAAATACATTCACTGGAAGAAATATAGCCTCTTTAATAAATGGTGCTGGAAAAACTGGCTTTCTGTATGCTGAAGACTAAAACTAGACCCATGTCTACCACCATGCACTAAACTAAAATTAAAATGGGTCAGAGATCTAAATATTAAAACAGAAACACTAAATCTGCTGGAAGAGAAAATAGGTAGAACTTCTGAAGACATAGGTGTAGGCAGAGATTTCATGAACAAAACCCAGGTAGTGCAGAAAACACTACAAAGAATCAACAACTGGGATTTTTGCACAGCAAAAAAGATCACCAGCAGGGTGAAGAGACGACCCACAGAGTGGGAAAAAATTTTTAGCCAGTTTCTCCTCAGACAAAGGACTAATATCTAGAACATATAAAGAAATAAAAAAAAAAATCAGATCCTCTAAATTCAAATACTCAATCTAAAAATGGACATCTGAGATGAATATACACTTCTCAGATGAAGTAAAAATGGCAAATAAATATATGGAAAAAATGTTCAACATCACTTGTCATTCAAGAGATGCAAATTAGAACAATACCAAGATTCCATCTCACTCCAGAAAGAATGGCTATTATCAAAAAAAATCAGCCAATAACAAGTGCTGGTGGGACCACAGGGAAAGCTAGATCTTCTCCACTGCTGGTGGGAGTGTAGACTGGTGCAACCACTATGGAAATTAGCATGGAGATTCCTCAGAAAATTAGGATTAGAGGACCCATTTGACCCAGCTGTTTCCCTTCTTTGTGTTTTCTCAAAAGAATTAAAAGCATCCTATCACACTGATATATGTGTACCTATGTTTATAGGGGCCCAGTTTGTAATATCTAAGTCTTGGAAACAACTCAGATACTCATCAACTGATGAATAGATGAGATGTGGTTTTTTATATATTGGAATACTACTCTGCCATAAAGAAGGATAAGTTTGAGATGTTTATTGATAAATGAATGGATCTTGAGACTGTACTCTTAAGTGAAATAGATTGGACACAGATGTATAGTTATCGCATTGTCTCACTGGTGTGAGAAACTGAAAGTGTAAATGAGAATCACATTGTACAAGAGATATGGTGAAATGGGAAGAAATTGCTCAAAAGGAAAAGGGAACTAGAGGTGGAGGAAGGGGAAAGGAAGGGAAAAGAAAAAAGGTGAAAAGAAGGATAAAACAGAAACTAAACCTTTGTAAACAAGGATAAGGAAGGGAAGGGGAATGGGAAGAAGAAAAGACAGATCAAGGTACATCATGCAGAGCTGTAAATTCCCTTTGATGAGTGTGATCAATGTCTATACCTAAATTGTACCAACACAATTACATTAAAAATTTTGCAGCAATCGTATGAGGTGGCTGTTAGTAGGACCATTTTACAGATGAAGAAGTGTAAAAGGATTAGATGACTCGTACTAAGTCACACAGCAGCTGAGTGGGTAGGTCAGTACTAAGCATCATTGCACTATAATAACATAACCTTTTCACTATACTAAGCTCTCGTCAAAATGAGTAGCTGAAGACAGGAAGAAGGTAAATGGGTAGTTTTCAAGTGCTGTCTCATACTTGAGACATAGCGACTGCAGAAACTCTTCACACCTTCCTTTTTGCTGATGAGGCAATTGAAGTGCATCCTCAATATTTTTATTGAACAGACAAATGAATGAGTGGATGAAAGCCAAGGTTTAAAGCGTGAGCATTTGCTTTTCCGGACCTTCAGCCTGGGCAGCCTTCTGCATCGTAAGAACCTTGAGGAAGGGATTCATTTCAGATAGTAATTACTATGTTGCTGACCATCAGTCATGTGCCACAAGCACTGTCAATTGTCTTATACACAGCACTTAACATAATCATCAGTATAATCTTTACAGATAAAAAATGAGGTTCAGAGAAGTTAGCTCAGCCAGGAGCCCAGCTGGTGGTAGTTAATGGGCATTCAAGCTTGAGGCTTGGATTTCAAGGCCCAGGCACCTCCCCGCCCCCACCCACTGAAGCTTCCTTAGTGGTCCCTACATAGCTCTTGACTTTCATAAGACTTTCAGCAGATGGTTCCCAAACACTAATGGCCTATGACTATGTGTGACCAGATCATAGGGTAAGTAGGAAGTACCAGAGAATTCATGCTCCCAGAGAGAACTTCAACCCAGGAGGGGTGGGAACTGGGGAATGAACTCCTAAGCTTCCTCACCCTGCAACAATTGAGAAATGTGCCCGACAGTATTTTGGGGTGTGCTGTGAAATTGAGACCCAGTTGCCCAAAGATATACCCCACTTCTGGACACACGCCTATGACTCTCACTTCTCTCTCTGAGGTCAATGCTCAGACCAACTGGTTATACCTACTTCTTTGGGAAACCCAACTTAAGAACAACACCCCTTCTCAATGAGAAGGAATTAGGTGTTCCCCAAGATGGTAATGGTGATGGTGATGAAAGCATAGTCACAATGGAATTTTTTTAAAGCATGAAATGGGAAACTAAGATTTTTTAAACAATTTTTTGTTACAGTGAGGATATACTTGTGCACTGTTTACACAATTAGAGAAAAGTAAAAAAGAACAAATCATAAAACATTTAAAAACCTGATTAAGTCTCCACTAATGTTGCTTATTGAGTCTGTAACCCATTCTTGAAATGTTTATCACACACTCTCTTAGAAAAACAACAGCCATAAAGATCTCTAATGAACGAAATTCATTTTCCTTACTTTGCAGGAGGCAAGACTGATCAGTGCAAAGAGCTGGAGTCCTACTGACCACACCCTGTTTAAAGAGTGAGTGGATGTTCAGAGAAGTTAGCTTAGCCAGGAGCCCAGTTCCACTCACTCTTAAGTGAAGATTCCCTAGAGACATTGGCAGCTGGCAAGACCACTCTACCTGTAGCTTTGGCTCATGGCACCAGTCCCACAGGCCATGGGTTTTAGGGCCCATGTGGGCAGCTGGGGGCCTATGTCTGCCACAGCACTCTTGGAAGCCGGAGTGTTGCTTGGTACATCTCAAGGGCAGCTCCTTAAACTAGTGAGATGGTGGGTGGGGCTCTGAGTAGGGCGTGGGGTGCTCAGAAAGACGACTGCATGACCCTGATAACATGGCACCCTCTAGAGCTTAACAAGCAAGCATACTCTGCCAACTGGGGTGGGAGAGCAACAGGACAAAGCAGAAAGACTGAGTCACAGAGTTGAGAGGTCTACAGAGAAGTAATAGCTCTTCCGTTATCCTCCCATGACTATGGCCTACGGTGTGCAAGCTGGAGCAACATTAACTAAAAAGATTTAGTTAGCAATATCCAAGTGCTGTGCCAAGTAATTATCCTTTATTCACTGGATTACAGGGTGGTTTTAAAGGTCCCCAGATTAGGGGATAGTTTGCCTGGGGTAGGAAGGGGGGTACTTGAAAGGTTCACAGCAGTCATTAATTACCAATGGATGCAGAATCATCTCAAAATTTTAACAACTGTCTCCATCAGGCAGGTGAATAGTGACTGAATATACATCTGGGGTCTCGCATTGTGGTTGGTACTAGGAAAATAATGGAGCAAGCAGACTTCATCATTATTGTTTAGAGAAATGAATTATCAATTCATCTCACTGATGAGCATAAGATAGTACCAGGAGGAATGTCCTCAAGGAAAGAAACCTTGCTAGGAGAGCATGAAACATAGGAGCTCCTCCTAGTGCCAGGTCAGAGAAGAGCTCCTGCAGAAGGGACCAGCCCAAGGAAGTGAGGCGAGACCTTTCCAGGAACGGACCAGCACTCACGGAAAAGCCCTGGAGCTGAGGACACTGCATTTCTGAGAGACCGAAAGATGGCCGGTGTGCTGTGAACGAGAAGAATGGTGGTGTGGAGTGGTTCCAGGTGGAGACTCGCACAGGAGAAAAGTCACACAGGATTTGGTAGACGCTGAGATCTGGGGTTTGATCTCTAGGCCCACTGAAGGGCTTTGACTGGGCAGGCTCATTCCTGTAGTGATCAATTTTGAGACTGACTAGGGCGGGGGTGTTGGTTGGCATATCACAAGGTCAGTTCCTTACTTTCCAGTGGGAAAAATGTCCTCACTTTAACTAGTGGGATGGCAGACAGGGGGCCAATCGCCAGCAGCAGCCTATCGGAATAGGATTAGTTCTGTCTCTGTGACATGCCTGGGCCTCCGTTTCCTCATTGCTGTAAAGAAGGGTAGGTTATTTGATCCCGAAAGCCATGATCCAATTCCCCATTGCTGACATTCATGGAAAGATCTATCCTGCAGTAAAGGCTGTGTCACCTTGAAAGGAACTCTTACGGTTTCTGGGTCTTGCCTACTGAAAGCACTAGAGTATCAACTCTTGAGTTCCCCTGTCCTGTCTCATCCCTAAGCTGAACGCAGTGGAGGGAGGATTCCCACGTGATGTTCTTTTATTTTTTCAGTGCGGGAGAGGAGTAGAATCACACAGCTCAATGTGAGCCGACTGTGTCAACTCCGAGGCTTCTGACTTTCTCTGGTCCTCCATGTCCTCAATTTCCAAAAGTAGGGTATTGGATCAGGAGATGCCCAGGCCCTTTCCTGGGCCCACATCCTACGATGCTCTTTACACCACATGACTGGGCTCCTTTGAACCTTCTCCCAGCCTTGTAGCCATGAAGGCAGGGTTGGACTATTTTAGCTGGCAGGCTGGAAAATCTCCCAGGTTGCTTTGCATACCTGAGAGGGGAGGGATATCAAGGGCCTGGGTCAGTGTCATAGCTTGGGGAACACTGGACAGGGAATTTACCTGTCACTGAGCCTCAAGAAAATACCACTTGGCCTTTGGAGAACTTGACAGGATAGCTCAGCAGACTGGGGCTGAGGGGAAGGCAGAGTCAAAGCTGTATCCTGAGGAATCCAGGTTCTCTTTGTCCTCACGGGGCAGGGGGTGGGGTGAGGGGGGTGGGAGGGATGAACTTTATTTGCTTTTAAACCAAAGCCTTGGCTCCTCAGCAGTGTCCCAGAAGAAGTCCCTGCTGAGCTCTTCCAGTGGCTTGGTAGGGGCTCTCCGCCTCTCTCAACATACACGGCCGTTAGCATTGCTTTTTCTTGAGCACCCAAGACATTAAGCTCATCCTGCAAGTCATCTACATGGCATTTCAGCCTTTCTTTAGAAGGCCATTGTGTCTTCCATCAAAGGCCTCTTGACAAGAGAAAATGGGACCTCTGGAATGAAATAATACAGCCGAGTGCTCTCTGTCCACCTGCAGAATGGGACTCTGTGCCATTACTTTCCAAATTGTTGTCCTGAAAGATTTCTCTTGTTTACATCTCTTTGTGCTCTAGCATTTAACCTTGGGGTTCCAGATACTCTCCCCTTCTTTCATCTTACCATAACAATTATTCCCCTTTGGCCTCATTTTATGTAATTATGTTACGTAGTCATCACACAAGCATTTACTCAGTGGTATTGCAGGATGAAGGGCGCCCTCCAGTTTCCCCTGTGCTGCAAACCTGCTTGGCTGATTTACAGACTCAAATCTCTGGGCTTTTTTCTCCCAAGAATTATGCCCTCAAAATGCAATGGAGATAAAACTCTAATAAGGGTACTGCAAAGGATGATGGGCTGTGATCCTACATGGCCTGTGTCAGTGAAAGCGAGGAGAAAGTCGCAAACAAAACGGCACTCAGCCTGTGAGTTAGATGTGTTTTTAAAAATTATTACAGAAAAATTCCAAACGTATCATAATAGGCAAAACACTGCTGGCTGGACATGTAGAATGGTACAGTCACTTTGGAAAACAGCTTGGCGGTTTCAGCGAGTTACCATTTGACTCAGCATTTCCAAGAGAAATGAAAACACATGCACACAAAGTCTTACATATGAATATTCATAACAGCATTATTCATAATAGGCCCAGGGGGGAAACAAACTAAGTTCATATCAACAGATAATAGCCAAATAAAATGTGACATATCCATAAAGTAGAATATTATTTGTCCACTAAAAGAAACGAAGACCCACTATATTCTACAATGTAGAAAAACTTTGAAAATATTATATCAACTGAGAGAAGCCAGTCACGAAGGGCCGTATGGTGTAGGTTTCCATTTATATAAAAATATCTAGAATAGGCAAAACTATAGAGCCACACACTTCCCAGGGCTGAGGTTGGGGTAGGGTGGCGTTGGGTGGCTGCGGCTTAGGGGTGAAAGGTTTCTTGTGGGAGCGGTGAAAAGGCTTTCAATTGTGGTGACGGATGCACAATTCCAATAACCATGCTGTTAGTGATGAGTCGTGTGGTATCTCAATGACACCTCAATAAAAGTGTACTAAAAAGAAAAGCAAAATAGTAAGGTGAAACCTGGGCCCCTGTCTCCCAACTTCAGTAATTATCGGCTCCCAGCTCATCTTGTGCCATCCATATTTCCACCGTTTGCCTCTCAGACATTAATAGCATCCTATCTGCAGGTATTTCACTATATACCTCTCAAAGATAAGGAAGCTTTAAAAAAATGTAACCTTTATCATACCTGGAAATTTAACAGTAATTTCTTAATGTCTTCAAATACACATTTGTCCACATTTTTTCTTGTCTTATCTTCTTACAGTTTTCTGAATCAATATTAAAATTAACACTGCTAGTGGTGAAATGTCCTTGAGTGACTTCTGAGCGTAGGTTATTTCCCTGACTCTTTTTTTCCCTTTTGAAATTCATCTCAAGTATTTTAGAAACCAAGTCACTTGTCCCACGTGGAGTCCCACATCTGGACTTTTCTGATTGTACTTCTGTAGTATAGTTTGTGTTCCTTTAAGAGGGTGGTGGCACATAACTATAATCCCAGCATTACACTAAGGAGGCTGAGGCAGGAGGTTTGCTGAGTGTTTGGGGCCAGCCTGGGCTATGTGGTGAGTTTAAGGCCAACTTGAACAACATAGCAAGATTGTGTCTCAGAAAATGAAAGAAAAAATTGCATTGTGTGTGCTGAGATGTCTCCATCAGGAGTCACCTGATGCTTTTTTGTTTGTTTGTTATTTTAGCCACTGCGATCAGGGCTTGAATCCTTCAGTTCATTGGGATGAGGGAATTTTTTTGAGGAATGTGTGTGATTCTTTTTCTACATGGTAACTGGCACCATGTTTCTTTATTTCATTGGCCTGCACTCATCAGGACCTAGTCCTGTCCTGAGATGGGAAGTCTTGTGCTTTGGGAGAGGACCCCAGAGCTGGGAGGCACACAGCTCCCTGGAGCTTCTCAAAACCCGGCTCCTTCATCCTGAGGGACACCCCAGGTGTTAGCATGGCAGGGGGGCTCTGCCTGTGTTCCACCCACTTCCTCCTCGAGGTCCATCTGTTCTGTAGCACACCACATGCTCACACATCCCCAGCCTTCACTCAGGCTGTTCCCTGCTCAGCTTGCTCATTTAGTCACCAAATATTTACTAAACACCTGCTGTGTGCTCAGTATCCTGCCAAGAACTAAGCAGACAGCACTAAACAAAAGACTGTCTTTCCCCTTGAGAAGCTCACACTGCAGTGTGTGTGTGTGTGTGTGTGTGTGTGTGTGTGAATGGATCACTGTGAAATTTCCTCATCCATCAAGACCCAGCTCAAGTGTCACCCCGTCAAGGTCTTCTTCACCCTCTCTCCTTCCTCCAGCAAAACTGACTATTGTCCTATTGTGCTCTCTCTGCCCTGGCCACTGGCCCACTGTCCATCACATGGAGGTAGAGTGAGTATGTCTACACAGACTGCAATTATGAATTCCACTAGGAAAGGATCCGTATCCCAGTAATCTTAGCATTTTGTTTCCATAACCCACTAGCTGTGTGATTTGGGACAAGTTACTTAATTTCTCTAACCTGGGTTGTAAAACCAGGCTCATCCTAAGACCTACATCCAAGGGTAGACTGAGAACTGAAGCCTGAAGATTGAGGAAATACTGCACGCATGGTTTTTGGCCACCTTCCTCATTACCTCTGAGCTTAGTGTGTTGGTCAGCATTCAGTATTTGTGGAATTGCTGAGTGACTAAAGGGCAAAATGGAATCTTTACTTAATAATTTATAGATTTTGTAGGTTAAGTATGACAAGATAGTTAACAGGACAATGTGTTAAAGCAGGCAGAAATGGAAGATTCCAATGTGCTAAATATCAAAACTTGTTCTGTAGTGGTGATTCCCAATGGGGGTTGTTATGCTTTGCCCCCAGTGACATTTGATATTGTCAGGAGGTGTCTTAGTTATCACATGTGGGGATTGCACTCCTGGCATCTAACAGAGGGAGGTGTACCGCATACCCTAAAATGCACGGGGCAACCCCTTGTGCCCCTCCCCCCCAAGACTTCTTTAGTTCATAGTGTTGCAAGTTCTGAGATGGGAAACCCAGTTTTAGAGTCTTTCTACTCAAAGTGTGGTCTCGTATCTGCAGCACTGATGGTCCCTGGATTGTTGTTGGAGATGCAAAATCCCAGGCTCCAGACCAGACCTATTGTATCAGAATCTGCATTTTACCAGCTCACTATGCAGTAGTGATTGGAGAAGCAGTGTTTTAGGATACTGCTTCTCAACCTATTAGAATGACCAGATGGGACGGTAAGAAGTACCAGGCCCCACCCCATACCAATGAAATCAGAATCCTTAGAGAGGGCATCTAGGATTTGGCCTTTTTATGTAGTGTCAGGAACTGAACCCAGGGCATTCACACTGAGCTACATTCTCAGTCCTTTTTAATTTTGTATTTGAGACCATGTCTCACTAAGTCACCAAGTTGCCTGAGTTGGACTCCAGTTTGCAGTCTTCCTGTCTCAGACTCACAGAGTGCTGGGATTACAGGAAGGGGCCACTGTGCCTGACTGGCATCAGTGTTTAAAAAGATCTTCTCAGGCAATTCAAATAGGCAGCTGAGCTGAGAATCTCATCGGTAGCTCACAGTGCATGGTGGTAGCTGATACTGAAAGAACTGAGCCCAGATGGAGGAGCCTAACCTGTCAGCAGGACCAGTCTATTGGGCTGTGTGGGGAGGTAATGCTAAGACAGGTGTGACCTCGGGCAAGTCATTCTCCACCTTGCCCTCCACCCTATCTCTAGCGCTGTCTCAGTTTCCTTGTCTTGTTTGAGGTGCCTCCCACCTCAAACCTTCTGAATGTCCCACAGTATGGTATAGTAAGGATTTGGTGAATGAACAAACGAATGACTGATCTTGTACTAAGGTCGAGCAAATAGTACGGACAACAGAATCTCTACGAGGTCAGAAGCAGGAGTCACACATCAGTAAGAGCTCTGTGGAGGAAGCAGAATTTTAGCAGGGCTCTGGGGCAGCCCTGCAGCAGGAGAAGAGCACATCTGTTTCCTTTTGGGCCTGAAGGAGGAAGGGGACTCAGAATCTCCAAGGAGACACATCCATCCAGAACATCTCCCACCCTGATGTGTAATTAGCACATGTCCCTCTTCAGCCCAGCTGGGGATCATTAGCAATCACTGTTAGAGCTCGGCAAGTTGGTGCTTCTCCTCCTGATGGAGCTGAGGAGAAAAGAGGCCAGCACTTTGCACGGTCCATGCTTCCCGGGGCTCTCTGCAGAGAAGGAGCCCAGCTCCTTCCATAGCCCTGTGCACTAAAACCCCACATTTCTTATGCCAGATGATGGTTTTAAATGCTGGAATAAAGGGCTGGAAATGGACTCTGCATCATTCCTTCATATCTGCTTAACATCATGCTTTCCTATCTGATCTGACCTTCCATGCTGTGGATCATGGGCAGCACGAAAGAACGGCATTTGCAGGGCTGATTTTCAGTGTGTTTTTTTCCCCTCAGAGTTTTACCTGCCATGCTCGGTGGGGCAGCTGGATGGCTCTGTAGTGGTGCTGGGTGGCAGATGCTTGTTGACTGTATTTAGGGGGCCACCAGGATGGGAAATGTCCCACATGAGGCTTTGCTGGAAGAGTTTTGCCAGGGTCCGTGAGAGAGCAGTCCTTTGGCCATGAGTTCAGTTGGGAGAAAACATTTTGTTTTCTTGGAGTGGAAGAATCTGAAGATCTTTCTGCTACTGGAGAGTCCTGAGCTCTGAATCTGGGAGAGGGGCAGAAGTGGAAGAGGTGGGGCTCACTTTGTCAGTCTTTGTGGCAGCTGGGTCTGTCACCAAACTCGCTGCCTTGCAGAGCCACTGGAAGCTGCGGTCTGCTTGCAAAGTGCTAACCACTCCACCGCCCACACCCTGCTTTCCCTCCGTTTGCTCTGTCTGTCTCCTGGGCAGCCACAGTATTAGTTCTGACTCAGCCACGTATGGTGCTGTATGGTCTCAAGGAACCCACATTTGGTGAGAAACCCCACGATTCTAAGGAGCAGCAAGGCTCACACCATGGTTTGGAAATCAAAGGCTCCACTCAGGGGAGGTCACAGAGCACGTCATCAGGGGGCCAGGTGGGGAAAGAGAGCAGATACAGGGCAGATGGGCCTGGCTGGGCTCGTGCCCCTCTGAGGCTGGATCTTGATCCTACAGGCCATGGGAAGCCACGGCCAGGTTCTAAGTGGGCAGCTTTGTGAGTGTGGGCTGAGAGCTTATGATTGAACCTGAGTTTGAAGGCCGTCAGTCATTTCTGCTGGAGCAAGATGCTCTGCAGCACAATTGATGGCCAGGGTGGTCCCAGGACACGGTGGTGGCCCTTTTGCCTCCTGGCACTGCTCCACAGAACCTGTGTCCAGGTGGTTTACTCAACTCCCAGCTCCACTGCAGCTGTCCGAGGTGGGAGTTCCAGTCCAGCAGTCTGACGACAGGAAGCCCTTTCTATCCCATCCTGAGGGCTTCATCTGGCTTTCTTGCCTTCTTTTCTACTCCACATAGCACTGACACTGTCAAGGAGTCATATGTGGATCTGGAGACTGCGTCTTTTTGGTGTTGGGAGGTGGCAGCAGGCCCCATCTTACTCTGGGACCTTGGGAAGGACAGAAAGAAGCAAACCTTAGTATCAGGTGAGGCTTAGCCACAGTCACTGCGGCCAAGCCTAGGAGGACCCTGAGTTGCTGGGCACCATTCTCACCTTCCGAGTGGCCACTCTACTCTGAGGAGGAAGGACCTGCCACACTGAATCTGAGGCAGAGGGAAGGGTGACTAGAAATGACCTTGGGCCGGAATGACCCTCCTAGGAGGCCATCCGTCCATCAAATTACCTTCCTCTTGGGCTCAAGCTTTGTTCTCTCCCCGAATCCAGGTCAAAGCGAGGCCTCGGGCATCTGTATTCCTGTACTGTTGCCTGTGTCACTCAGGCCTCGGGATGGCCCTGGGTCCTCCTGGGTCCCCACGCTCATGCAGTGTGACAGGGAGCTGCCCTCTGGCACACGGACCAAGCAATTAAGAAACTGCATTTTTCTCCTGTTCTCTTCCCTAATTGTTATTTTTGTCCCTGCTTTCAAACCAGCTCCGGTGTTCATTTCATCTTGCCCCAGCCCCGTGCGCCTGGCAGAAAAAGCCAGCCTGCTCAGTGGGAGGCAATTTTCCCAGCGTGTCCAGCGATAATTCCAACACTGCTGCTTTGTACATATAATTATAAAACCAGGGGCCACCAAAGTGCACCTATCGAGTGGAGTCTTGACTGTTCTTGGTTCTGTTTTAATTATTAAGCCTTAAAGCAAAAACTAGGTTTCAAAGAAAACTTTCTGTACAGTCCTCAATAGAGTTAAAGGAGGAACATTTTAAGCTGATGAGCTGACACTTGTAGAAGCAAATATATTAAATAAATCATGATTCGTTTTGGGGGCAAAGTCTGACTTACATCAACTCTGGAAAAAATGGATCTTAATGAGTGACAGTTGGGTGTTTTCTGTCACTTCCTGAGGTAATGGCCGCAAGCTGACATTGCTCAGTGGGTGTCTTATACTTCTGAACAAAAGTTTTTTGGAGTGAGATAGACAAGGTAGAAATCCCAAGGTACCTAGGAGGAATGTCTAATGAGTGGAAAGACATATTTACTGGCAGTCTGTATGTAAGCTGTGACAGTTGACAGCACTTGATTGTAACAAATATAGTTGATGAAGAAAAGGCTGACAGACCGAGAGATGGGGCTGGCGTGGGGGGAGCCGGAGTCAAAAGCCCTGCCTCGGCTGAACCCTGTTAATGGTAAGTTGGATACAAAGCTCTGGAGTCATAAAAGGGAGCCAGATCTTGCACTGATGTCTAAACAGAGAAATGTGTCGAGCTTGCAGGTGGCAGTAATAGGCTCAGATCTGTTGACCTTTTTGCCCATAACTTTACAAGCTGGTATTCTTGGTAGCAACTGGGACCAGAAGATGACCCCAGCTCTAGGGGTACATTTAAATTCTGTCACCTTGGGGCTGGGTATATCTATGTCTGGAGACTGGATGGGGCTTGTCTTTCATTTACAGTCATCTCACCTGGGCAGCTACCGTGACCAAGAGCCACTGGACACTGTGGACTGACCACCATAGGTGCCAGTAGGGCTCACTGGGAAGTGGGAGTGTGAGCAATAAAAAATTTTCTGCAATCTTCATTCTCGAGTGGCCCTGACCCCCTTCATCCTGCTACTCCCACTCCCTTCTACTCTATTTCTCCTCTGTACCCCACTGTGACCCTCTCCCCAGCACAAAAGGAGCAACTGGCTTCGAAAAGGCAGAGCTAACTGGCATATTAAATGATGGCACTCGGTAACTGGCTGGTCAGGGCTTCAACAATCAGCTTGCCAATGAGCTCTGCTCTTCTTCCCCCAGGCAAATGTCACACTGAAACTAAACAGGATCTTTTTTCATCCTACATGCTGTTTTCTATGCCACATGTTATTTTATAGTTGAAAATAGGCTAACTCTTTAAGATGCACAGAGCCCGCTGCACTTTTATCTTGCCTCATTTTGGGGAAAGAGGGTGGCTAGGAAAGTGCAGTGGGAAGAATGTGTCCAGTGGTGGTGAGGCTTTGGCTAGCATGTTGACATGGGCTTCCTTGAATGAGTGAATGGCTGAATAAATGAATAAATGAAGGGGGAAAGTTGAAATGTTTAAAGATTGAAAGACAGATGGATGGATGTGATTAGAGCAGAAGAGGCTCACAAGCCTTCACCTCATCCAGCGAGACAGGATGCTGAAATTTTCATCAACACCTTGATTCATCATAATCACCCTGTTTCTTCCTTTGATTGACCAGGGCAAGTTTTCCCCACCTCTGTGATTTTAGGTCTGCTTGGCGATTTGGAAAGTGAGATCTAGTCCTGCTAATTCTTCAGGTCTCAGATAAAGTATCATCCGTTTCCTGACTTTGATACTGTCCCACTTCCATGGAAAGCCCTTTCTGAACGCACTGGCTAAACTAGCCTGACCCGCTTTCCTCAGGTTGGGTCACATAAATTTGATTTACTCTGCGGCAAACAGAGCCTGAAGGAGGCCAATCCCAAAGGGGTCCTTCCCAGCCCAGTGTCAGGAGTACAGACTGACTTTAGTTCAACGGGGCAGCGCTTCCCATGAGAACCAACAATCTCCAAAAATGTCCTGGACATGTCTTTGCGGTTGGGGTGGCACAAGAATGGAAGTTATGACTTCTGTTGAAGGTAGCGATTCTTATCACTAGTCTAGATGACCTTGGATGTCCCTTCCTGCTCAAAATCTTCTGGACTTTGTGACCCACCACAGCAGAAGGTCAACAGTGAGAAGAGAGAACAAAGAATAAGATTCTCACTAAATACTTGGAGCCAGATGGAAAAAGAGAGGAGGGGAAGAAGCCCTCAAAAGAACTAAGGTGTGTTATACACCCGTACCGACTCCCCATGATGAATGTAATCATTGGCTACTGCAAACGTGTTAATGAAAATAAAAATTAAGAAAAACTACCTGGAGGTCATTCCTGCATGTCCAGGGCTGTCCAACAGAGGACGTCTTACTTCAGTCAGCAAGGAATGTCCTCATGCCAGCTAATTAACCTGGGACTCCAAAGCCGTGAGACCAGGCTACACAGAGTGAGTGCCTGAGTGTCCACTCAACGTCAAGACCGTGTGGTTTAGGGTCCCCACAGTGAATGCCGCCCCTCGATGCCCTGCCACTGTCCATGGCTGATACTGCGGATCTGGGAGGCACCTGGTGAGAAGGACCTGCGTTTACCTGTCCTGGACCTGTGGGTACAGGTCCTGGGGAACAGGAGTGGCCTTACTTTTCTATGGTAGAAAATACCTGACCGAGGGAATGCAGGGGTCTGTGCAACTGGGCACAGTCTACCTATGTTTGACAACAGAAAAAAGAGAACTTTTCCTAAGCTCCTCTAGCTCCCTGATTTTTCTCTTCCCCCCAGAAGTTTTCACACACACAGATCCCAATGCATCCTTCCAAATCCACCAGACACCAGTCGAGGGCCAGGGCAGGTCTGGGTCTTGGCCCTCTGTAGGCAGATAACCAGCTGTGCAGGGAGTCACGGGCCTTCCCCACAGGCCTTCCCCAGGTTGCAGTGTCCTTCCATGTAAAATGGAGGAAGTGGAAACAGTCGGTAATTTTTTAGGTTAGTGGATAATTTTTTAAAAGTGACTTTCTACTCCAAAATAAAACCCTCTGTGGGCTCTCTGTGCACACATCCAACATGTAGTGCTCTGCTGTAGTGGGAAGGGGCCTGGTACCCCAGCCTCTCACCCTCCCTAGCCCCATCAGCCATTGCAAGGCGTCCCTCTGGAGCCCCAGGCTCACAATGGGGACGCCGCAGGTCCAGATGGCAGCTAAGGTCCCGCCGGTCCACCCTTCCAGCTGTACCTGGTCTCTGCTCGCTATCTGCCAGAGCTCCTCTGGAGCCACGAGAGTCCCAGGGTCTGCAGGCAGCAAGCTCCTTCCTGGTAGGCTGGTGGGTCTGCCGTGACGGGAGTATGGAGGGCTCGCCCTTTTCCTTGAACCTTAAATTAGTGGCTGAGGAAGGAATCAGATCTCTATTTTAAACTCACATAAGTACATTCTGGCTGCGTGATGATGCCCCCCTTCCCCCTGGCCATGCAAGACCCTGAGAGGACCGGCCCTTTGTTCACAGCGCCTTTCTCTTCCCTAGGGAGGGAAGAAGTTGTGTCAAAAGCCTCGTCTTCTTTCTGGTCTTCTAAAGCCCCCATGCTGGCCAACAGTGTCCCTTGTTTTGGAAGAGAGAGATGTTTTCAGCTCCACAGTTCACCGAAGGGGCACCATTGAAGGAACATCGGAAGCTGGAGAAATTCTAGAAAAAGATGTCTTCCTCCGTGGGGATAATCTGCTCCTCTTTAGGAAGTTTGGTGGCTGTGAAGATGCGAGCAGGTCCTCTCTGTCATGTGAGGCTTCACATGGCTCCTTCCACAGGACCCTAGCATGTGGCTTTAATCATGTCCCCAAGAGCTGACCTGTACTGAATTTTCACGGCAAACCACACCCTGGGCTAAATGCTTCCCCACTACAGCAAAGCCCGAGGGCATCCTCACCCTCCCTGATTCATGGATGAGGAAACTGGGACCTGGAAAGGGGAGGACAATTGTCCATTGTCACACAGACAGTAAGCAGTGGAGCCAGAGCCTGAGCCACACTTTTGCAACTCTCTGTAATGCCATCTACTGTCCTTTCTCAATCTCCACATCCTTGACACATTCAGGGACCAAGGAGATGGCCCCTGTCCTGCTGGGTCACTTGCTAGCTGTGCCATCTTGGGGGACAGTAACAACTGCTCCATGGACTTGTTCCTGAGTGTCCACATGCAGCGGTCATTGGCCTTCCTAAAAATCTGGTGTCAGGCACTGAGGTGTCAGCTGTGGTCAGGCCTGTAGGTCTCTAGGGTTCCAACTCGCAATGGTTCTTTGAATTCCTCCTTTTATCTCCTTTTTCTGGTGAAAATAGTGAAGCACAGAAAGGTAAAGACATTTACCTGACATCACCCAGCCAGCAGCAGAAGTAGACACAGAGCCAGGCAGTCAGACTGCAGAGCCTGCCCCTGAAGCACTGTTTTGTTGCTTTCTCCTTTTGTGATACATAATTACTTCAACACATATTTATGCAATGTTTATTATGTGTCTACCACTGTGTGGTTGGCAAAAAAACTACATTTTTGTTTTGGCTGCCTTAGAGCTTACACTTCCAGAGACAGACAGGGATCAAATGTTTGTAAATACATCATAAGGGAAGAATTGCAGCAGCAGCTGGAATGTGCAGGAGAGGGACACAGTATTCAGAGCTCTTAACCTGTCCCAGGAGACTTACTCAGTTGGGGAGGGCAGGGCGGACTTCCCAGAAGAAGTGACAATTCAGCCAGAGCAATGATGCATGGGATGAAACAAGCACAGGGCACTGTAAGTTGGGGGCACTGGGTCTGGGGGAGCAGTCCACACAGATGGAGCAGAGTGCGGGGAGGTGTGTAGACCAGGCACCCACACAATGGGCTACATCATTCGCATTGTTCAGAGTATGCTGAAAATGTGGGCTCCTTCTCGAAAATGACTCGTGAATTCAAGATAGTAAAAGCAAGGGTTGTGTGTGTGTGTGTGTGTGTGTGTGTGTGTGTGTAGAGGTGTGATGGGAGGTACGTGAGAGAGAGATGAGAGAGAGAGACAGAGACAGACAGGTAGGCACACAGAGACAGAGACATCCAGGCAGATCATAGCACCCCCAAGATCCTGCTCAGGATTCTTGAAAGAGATGGAAGCCAGTATAGATCTGCAGCTGCTGGTAGAGCCCACTTGCATCCACCTCTCAGGGTTCCCCTGGGTGTGATGTAGAGAGGTGCTTTAAGGGTAGCTAGGGTATACATAACCAAGCAACCCGGGGGGAGTGACCCCCCTTCTCAGGTTTAGCTTTTTTTTTTTTTTTGGTAGAAAGAGAGCGCTGCCCACCCCCTTGAGGATGAGACCTCATGGGCAGAGATCTGGGCCTTGGAGCATTTTCCTCGGCCAATTTACATGCACCTTGCACAAAAACTCCTTGGTCATTTCCCACTGGCCTCCCAAGGGCCAGTCTGTGAGCAGAACTCCCTCCACTCACTGTCCAAAGCCAAAGGAGGTGGGAGCAGCTTGCATGTGGGTGTTTTTTGAGGAGCTTTTGAAAAGGGAGACCCTGGAGCTGAGAAAACTGAGAACTGAATCCTGGGACTTTTTGCCTTCGTGTTCAGTTTCAGTGCCAAATGGCTGCCCCACGTGCATGCATCAGGATAGATAGCTAGATATACATGAGAAAGCAAAACCAGCCGGAAATATCTCTTTTATGAGCCACAGAGGACTTTTCTGAACTCTGCAATCAATGGCTTTCCCCCGACCTGGTATGTTGTATGCAGACAGATATTTTACGGCAACAATTACAATAGCGCAGTTGGAAATGACTGTCTAGCCAGGTAGCTGAATCCATGCTTGGATCCAGCTTCAAACGTGGGTATCAGGAGCAAATTAGCACTGACATCAGGTTTGGGATTTTATAAAAAGTGCCAGGTTGGGAGAGGAGTAGTGTAATTGTGCCTGTAGCCCAGGGTGAAGGTTAATTCTCAGGGCCTTGGCTGCTGGCGTCCAGGGTTCCGTCACACCACACAGAGCTCTCTCTAAAGACCAGCAAGCACTCTGAGGCTTATTATGTTTTCTGTCTTCATAGAGCTTCCCTGGAACACCCATCCCGTCTTTGACTGCTAGGGAAAAGGATCAGCCACCTTAGGACCCCAGGATGTCAGAAATCCATCCTTTTCCTCCCTGTGACCCCCTCACTCAGAAGGAGGCCCCACTTCTGCCCAGGGGTCTTCGGGACAGAATGACCAAAGCCCTGGTGCCTTTAGAGCCTCTCTGTTTAGGTTAATTACACAGACGACAAGGCATTGATGACTTCTCTCCAGGATGGTTGGCAAACTTGACTAGACTCAGAATGAACCTCTTTGATTCCATCTGCAAAATTAGATCAGATTTGATAAAGTAAAGATGTATCCTTTGAAGTATTCCCTATCAACATAAGTGCTAAGAACACTTGAGTGAAGGAATTTGAGCAGTTTTGAAAGCAGCAGCACAGGAACTTCAATGAGGATTGCTGCTAGGGGCATGCCCAGAAGGCACGGGACTAACTGCATCTATCCTGCAGGCAATAAGCAATTGCTAAAGATTCCAGACTTTGCCAAGTTCAGAGTTCAACGGGGAGAAACTTTGGTGAACTTGTGATAGGCTAGGCTCTGTGGTTTGCATTTTGTTTTCACAGGCTTGTAGAATTCTGGCAGTTTTTCTATTTTTTTTCTTTTTTTTGTGCTGCTTCACTGCATGGCGGGAGCAAGACTAGATTTTATTTTTTTTCTTTATCTTCCACACCGAGGTATGAATTAAACCCTATGCTGCTATCCTGGGGTATAGTTTCTCCAGAAGGGCAGGACATCAGCAGGTAAAAAGTGTCTGTGTATCCAAATGAAAGGCAAAAGATCTGTGTCAAGCCTAGCACCGTCATCGTCAAGCTGTGTGTCCTTGATGGAGTCCTTCAGAGGGTCCAAGTCTCAATCCAATGTTCCACTAGAGCTACCAGTTCCCAGGTCCCCTCTATGTGCTGGTAACCCCTACTCTGCAATTGAACTACCCTCGTGTCCTGCTCCTGAGCTTCTCTCCACACCAGAGATGCTAGGTGCTGCAGATAAGATGCTAAATTAATCAGTGCATGGGCCATCAGGTCTAGCGAGGCACAGAAAGTGCTGAGCAAAAGTGTTAATAGAAAGGGCCAAATGTGGCGGTACGTGTATGTATAAAGTACCGGGGTGGGGGTTCAGAGGAGGGAGCAATTAATTCTGCCAAGGAGGAACCCAGCCAAGGTGCAGAGGTGAGAGGACAGGGTCTGATCCGATGAGCCAATGAACAAGAAAGCATTCTGCAATTTGTGGAGTTATAAAAGGTGAGTGCTTCTTCTGACAGCAGGTAATGGGAAGCAGCTTGTAATTGGGCTCTTTTCTCTTAGCCTGGGATGGATAGATGGCTAACTTGGGGAGCTCTTCAGTTTCAAAAGAACAAATGGCTATGGTTAGCATGTGAGTGCCAGTGATCAATGCTACAGGGAAATACTGTATGAAAATATTAATGCTCAGGAGCAAGGCCACTGGGAGGGAATTCAGATGGAAATGGTCCCTCCTGGATAGCTTAGATACCCAGCGTGGGGCCTGTGCACTCTATCTCTGGGGCTTTTGCCTGTCTCAAGAGGAGCTAACGGCCTGGACGTTTGTTACTAATGCTGTTAAGGAACCCATAGCTGCCCAGTGAGTACAGTACTGTGTTGAGTAAGAGTAGAGAGGAGGCTATCTTTGTCTTGTTCTTAGCCTTGGGGGAAAAAAGCACCGTTTTTCATTGCTGAGGATGATGTTAGCTATGGGTGTCTGTAGATTCTTTTTATCCAGTTGGGGAAGTTCTCATGTGTTTCTCGTTTGATGAGAAATTTTTATCATGAACGTCTACTAGATTTTATCCAATACATTTTCTGCTTCCATCACATGACTTTTCTCCTATTAATATGGTGGATTACACTGGTTGATTTTCAAGTGCTCAACCGGCTGTTCATACCTTGCACACTTAGTCGTGGTTTATCATTCTTTTTCTACAGTGCTGCATTCCGCTTGCGAATACTTGGCTGAGAATTTTTGTCTCTAAATTCATGATAGATACCGGATTGCAGTGTTCTTTATTAATATTGGTTTTTCTGTCAGGGAAGCAGTAGCCTTATAAAATGAGGGGCAATGTTCTGTCTTCTCTTTTCTGGAAGAGCGCTTGTAAGGTTGATGTAGAGATTCTCTTTTTTAAGGCAGGCTTGATTGTCTTCAGTTCGTTTTCTACAGCCAACCCAGAAGTGCCTTTAGCTCAGCTTGGTGGTAGGGAAGAGGGTTAGAGTCACACTCTGGAAACCAGAGGAAGCTACACACCAGCATTGTGCCTGCCCTAGAAGCCATTTCAAGCTAACCCTGCCTCAACATGATTTTTTGAATTTTGTGTACTTTCTTTTACAAGTCCTCCATATTTTTAAAATTTTTAAAAAATCATTTACAGGTTACTAGTTTGCATCCATGCATTTATTCATTGAGCACAACTAGAGCCGCTTGTTAGACACAGGGGTCCTTTTCCTCTTTTTTGCCTTCTTTTTTCACTCACAGATGAGCTAGTGATCCTTCCTGGGGCCTACCTGATTATCTAGAAGGCTCCTCCCACCCCCGAAATCTTAATTCTATCTTCTTGCCATCTAATATGACAAACCCTCAAGTTCTGGGGATTTGGACATGGACACCTTTGGCGGGGAGGGGACAGTACTCATATGGATTTTCATGTTGGGTGAATGGATACCACTGCAAAATATGTAACATTATTTGGAGTATTCCTTGTTGATATGGGTGGGATTGGGTTGTAGATCTCTTGTTCTATTTTTTCTGCTTTGAAGCTCTGATTTTAACCTCTATCCATGTTGCACATATGCATAGTAAATTGGCTCTAACTCCTCCACTGTGTTCTATTGTAGAGAGATGTCCAGGGGATGGCCATCCAATTGCTTCCAAGTCTCTTCTTGCATAAACAATACTAACAAATGGCCTATACTTTTTGGGTCTGGTTGGATTTTCTCAATTAATTTTTACCGGGTAACTTAAGAGTGCTCCCCGCAAAGGCTGTGATTACACTCCCACCAGCAATGCCAAAGAATTCCTGTCTCCTCATGCACTTTGGGCTTGTTTCTGCCTGGGAGTTCCAGCCCCCACTTTTGCCCAGTTGAAAAGCAGAGAGGTGCGAAAGGAAGAGGATTGCTAACTGAACATCTGCCATGTGACCTATTAGTTGCTGCCGTGTTGAAGGTTTCTGTGCTTTATCCCCTTTCGCTCTAAGGCAGTTCGATGTGGTTCATTGCTTCAGAGACAGGAAGAGTGAGCGGAGAGGGATAAAGTTCTTTGGCCAGAGTCTCATGTTTGGTAGGGGGGAGGTCTAGCCTTGAACCAAAGTTGGGCTGAGTGCTCACTCTCAGTACTGGCCTTGCCTCAGGCACTCCAGACTCTCAGTATGTACAAGAACTGTAAGTTAAACTATTTGTATAGCAGTGAGGATAAAAGAATGAGCTTTGGAGCCAGACCTTCGGTCATACCCTGGCTTGATCGTTTATTAGCTACCTGATTTTTGATGAGGGGTCTTACTGCTCTAAGTCTTGGTCTTGTCATGTGGTGAGGGAACAGCATCTTTCAGTTACGTGTACAAGCTGCTTAGCAGTAGGTATTGCTATAGAGTGATCGCTGTGTCTCCCAATCGCTTCCCAAGCTCTAAGCTCCCCAAAGGTAAAGACTCGGCTTCGTTCATCTTCATACCAACATCGTAGCAACAAGTTCAGCACCTGCCTCATCAATAACTGCTGGTTACAGTCTTCAGCTCAAGACATGTTCTAACCAGGACTCAAGATTTTTCTCAGATCCCCAGGAGGTTTGTGTGGTTAAGCAGAGAAGAGGGTCTTTGACATCCATCCCCTTTGCTAAACTTTCTTCCTTATGTTGAGCCTCCTGGCCGCTACCCGCCCCCCCATGTCTAACAGGTCTCTTTAACCCCACTTTGGCTCCCTTTGGGGGATCAGACAGCTCTGTGTTGGGGAGGTCTCCCCGTGAGCGCCTGGAGTGTCACATTGCCCTTAGCACCATTTCCTCCCTGTCCCCACCCCTGGCTTTGCTGTCAATTAGGCACCTGCGCACTTCCCTTGCACACTTAATAAGAACAGGGTGATTAGAGAAGCGCAGGCGGCACTTTCTTACCGTCATTAAACAATCATTACAGATAGGAACAGCCACACCAGGCCACTGCGGGGGAGTGTGTGGCTCCTTACTACAGAATCCTTTTTCAAGTCAGAATGAATGTGTAATCAAAGTACAAAAGGGAGCAGTTTCAAAGTTCTGAGCCTTCTCAGGCAAACCTATAATACTTCAACCAGCCTAAACTGCTGTCCAAAATGTTCAGTGAGAATTGACACCCGGTGCGGTGCTCTGAGTAATTCACCACTTACGTCCGTTTTCCCTCCCGTCTCTCTTTTCTTAGGGATGTCTTCACGGCCTTTCAAGTTTGAGAAGTTGTGATTGAGACAGGTTATAACTTGATGTTTGAAGTAAATCCTCAGGAGACTTTTTCAAGAAATGTAGATCCAGTATTTAAAACTATGTGACACTGGGGAAGTCACCTAATCATCCTGAGCCTCAGTTTCTCCATTGTTGGAATGTGGATGACATCCATGATTGCTGCCTGAGATGTATTTTTTAAGTGGGAGTGGGATTTCTCTCCAGATTGGAGAGAGGGTCATTGAATGTGAAAGCTTCTCTGTTCAAAGATACCAACTCTCCCCTTGTCTTTACCAGTTGTCAAACTTTAGCACAAAATAATCAAAGGGGCTTCTTTAAAATGCAGGTCTCTAGAGCCCACCGGGAGGGATTGTGATTCTATAGCATGGTGTGTCGCAGAAAAACCCACAATGTTAACAAGCATCCAGTTGATCCTAATACAGAAGGTGAAGAAAACTTGGAATTAGTGTCTTTCAATATAGGGAGAAAAAGGGTGATAGTCATTTATTTCATAACTTCAGCAGATTGGTCAGATTGCTTTCCTATGTCTCTAACCAGAATTCCTGAGGGAACAGTGTTTCAGCCGGCTCATGAGGACAGAGGAGCAATTTTGGACATCGGATCTTCCTGGACAGAAAATCCCTTAGATGGAACAGAGACACCTTAGACAGCCAGGAGTGTCAGCTGACCAAGGACGGAGAATGGCAGAGGTCAAAGTTGCTTAAGGAAAAGTGAGGCTGTGTGATACAGATGGCCCTTCTTGCCCCTGAAAATCTTTCTGGGTCCTTTTGTTTGATGATATCCATTTTACATCAGTTAGGGTACTCTCCAACCTCATTTTATTTTTTACTTTTTAAAAACTAGAATGTGATTTCTTAAGCAAAGATGTGATTCTTGCTCATGTGTAGTGGTCTGTCTCCCTGTAGGTGTCACTTTTTAGTATTAAGGCTGGAATTCCTGGGCTCTCTATGGCTTTGGATGTCAAGGGTTTTAGAAATATAACTCGAGGCCACTCATGGAGAAGCTTTGTCTTGATTAATACCCCAACAGGATTCTCCACAGGGTGATGAATGCCCCTGGTCTGGAAAGGGCAAATCTAATCCAGCTGAGTGTAGGAGATGGCACTAAACACCAAACATGAGGGTAGATGCATTTTCTTACAAATGAAGAGTGTGATGAATATTCAGTTTTACATGGTAATTTACACTGTGCAAAGCCTACCTGATAGAACTAAATTTATTTCCTAGGCGAGTTGGTGTTAAGGTATTGACTAGGTGAGATATGATAATTAGAGAGTTACATTACTTGAGAATCGATAGCAAGGGAATAGAGGATTAGATTAGACATAAAACGGCCGGGAGCTCTGTTTAGGCAGGCAAGTGGCAATGCTTATCATTTTAGTACTTAGGAGGCTGAGGCAGGATAATCACAAGTTTGAGTCCCACCTGGCCAACCTTATTTTTAAGGAAGAATTTAATTCCCTATTTTCAATAGGTCCACTGCAGTATCTCATTTAAAAAAAAAAAAAACAGTGAGTCCTTCTTATTAGGCCTTTAGGTTGTTTTTATTTTTTTCCTACTATATAAGATTGTTGTAACTAAAACTCACATGTGTAAATCTTTGCAGGCATTTCTGATTATTTCTTTGGGGTTAAAACTCTTGAAATTGCTGAGGCTGAGTGTACACACATTTTCCAGGTCTATGGTACATACTTGGCAAATTGCCATTGGGAAAGGTGCCTTCAACTTTCATTTCCTCCAACAGTTGAGCAGACTGCTCATTTCCCATCTGCCTTGTCATCACCAAATATTACTATTGGTTTCTTTAAAAAGAGTTCGAACTTCTCTGGACAACTCATTTAACTCATTTACCACTTCTTACCTGATCTCCAAATGGTTGCCTGAAATTACACATTGTATCAATTTTCTGAGGCTTATGTGGTGACTGCTAATGTTTTGACCTTAAAGTATGAATGCTTAGAGCAAAGGTCCCAAATCCCAGGCCAGGACTGGTACTAGTTGGTGGCCTGTTAGGAACCAGACTATACGGCACCGAGTGAGCAGGTGAGTTAGCAATTAGTGTGATCTGTATGTACAGCTGCTCCCACTGCTTTGATTACTCCCTGAGCTCTGTCTTCTGTCAGATCAGTGGTGACACGGGATTCTCACAGGGACATAAACCTTTCTGTGAACTGCATGGAGAGGAATCTAGGTTGCTCACTCCTTCTGAGTTTCTAATCCTCCTTATAAAAACACTCCCTCCCTACCTCAGTCCATGAAAAAATTATTTGTCATTAAACCCGTCCCTGGTGGCAAAAATTTGGAGACTACCTACTTAGAGTCATCTTGCCCTGACCCCCATCGAAGACAGGGGAAAAAATCCATCACCTCCCAGAATGCCAATGCAATCAAACCATCCTTAACTGAGCAGGAGCATTTTATCTGCATAGGATGAATTCTGTGCCAGCCTTTCTGTCTCCGAGACAGAACATTCAAGCCTCATAAAGGAGAAGTTTAATTTTGCTCACAGTGTGGGGATTTCAGTCTATGGTTAGCTGGCTCCAAGGCAGAAATGGCACGGTGGAAAGGAATGGAGGAAGAAAACTGCTCGCCTCTTGGCAGCCAGGAAGCAGGAAAAGAAGGGAGGAGCCTTACAGGGAGATTTATCCTCCAGAGATACCCACCCTAGTGACACACCTTTTCCAACCATGCCCTACTTTCTAACAGCATGTTTAGCTATGAACTCATCAATGTCAATTCACTGATGAGCGTAGTGGCCCATGACCCAGTCACCTTCCAAAAACCCTACCTCTGAACATATTATAACTTTGGGGAACATTATAGATCATAAGAGTGAACATTCACTAGTCAGTCCCCAAAGAGCTCTGGCATTTCTAAATACAGCCACAGGTGCCTGGGAAGACTGGGTCTCATGGAGATCTGATGAGAGTTGCAGAATTTGCTCATCTTCGCAGAAACTCACTTGCTCCCAGAAATCTTGGCTTTGGCTTCTCCTTGGAAAAGGGATATTTGAAGGATGGTGTAGGTTTTCCCAGAGTGGTGCCATTAAAGCCTGCCTTCTCTGAATTTATGACCTGTGAGCCTCAGGCAGTCCCTGTGCCAAAGGGCTGTGAAAGGAGATTAGCACTCAGGACCCTATGACACAGAGGCTTTGTGGCTGCCTTTGAGCAGACCCTCCCTCCTCTTCTGACTGTGCCAGGAACACTCTGGTCCAGCAGATCTGCTTGCCTTCCTGTGTGGGTCAAGACGCAGGAAATCTGTGCAGCCCTGCTCAGATCTATTTCCCACACTCTGGTGGTTCAAATTTGTAGCCTGAAAGTTCTAGTTAGTGGCCAGTGGAGATGAGAGGGGTGAGAGGTGGGTTTGGCCTCAGGTCAGAAAGCAGTTAGAGGAAGACTGCGGGGGTGGGGGTGGGCAGGAGGCTTGAGTTCTAATCCCAGCTCCCATAGTCCCTGTAGCAAGTCACTGAACCCCAGGGGCCTGGCTGTCCTTACTAGCTAAAGGAGGATGTGGCTGACCAAGGTAAAGGGTCTTCCTGCTTTTACTTTGTAAGCATTGAAAAAACAGAATATGTGCAGGATAAAATGAAATCTCCGGAGCAGAACCTCCCAACCTTTTTATGTCTCGATGCACATCCAAATCCCACTCTTCACTGCCACCCGGGGCTGAATGGAGGAGGCTCCTCTGAGCCGGAGGCAGCACCCCAGGCTCTACCTGCCTTGGAGGCTGAGGGCGGCCACCTCAGGCGCACCAAGGGGATGTTCAGAGAGTCAAGCCCCGAGATATGGTGACTGCATCCCAAATGAACAGGAGCTATGCTAAACCATGAAACGAGAGGCACCAACCCACTCTGTTCTCACTCTGCTTGGAGTGACTTCTTTGATGACTTTTTGAGAAGCATGAAATTCTCTCCTTCAACTTTGTATCTAGAGTCCCTGCTTCCTGTGGCTGCTCTAGCATGCACTTACCCTTCCTTCTACTGGGGACAGAGGAGAAATGTGGCCAGGAAATAAGTTCCCTAGGGAGAGGTGGGGAGCGCTGGGTTACAAGAGAAGAGGAAAGTGTAAGATCCAAGAATCATAACCATTTATTGGTGGGTTCAGTTGGAGAGTACCATGTCAAATCTCCACCTACACAGGGCACCTGAGCGAGGTCCAGGGTCTGAAGCCACAAAGCCAGTGTGCAGAGCCCAGGCATTCCATTTGGAGTCCTTCCTGTCCCCTAGGCTTTTCTTATTTTGTAATAGCAACTTTTTTAATGTGTCTATTTATTTTTTCCATCTACTTTAAGAAACTGTGAGGTAACGGGGCCGAGGTAATTGCTGAACACCTGCAAGATGTGGGCTAGGTGCCACGAGCACGATTGAGCAAGTACAGGACTGGTGATTGCACCGATCAGCTGGCTGCCCCTCCCCAGCCTCCTAAACACCTGCAGAGGCCTGCTGCCCGGGACAGGAAGGCCTATTAGGGCTTTTGTAATTGAGATGGGGTGAGGGAGTTTACAATGGCTCCAGAGTTGGAGAAAGGGAAACGGCTTAGATGACAGGAAACCATCTCTTCAGCTGGTTTGGTAGAGCAGACTCAGAAAGGTGGCCTGGGTAATAATGGGATAGCTAATCCTGATAGTAATGGGGGGGGGGTCCATCATCATAATCACGGCTAATGGGTTCCAGATGGAGAAATATAATTGTTCTCATTAGCATGGTTGCACGCGCACGCATATACACGCATACCCCCCCCACATGTGCGCACACACTGAGAAACCCAATCTGCCCACATACCTGACTTTGATAAGTACCATCAGACAAGAATAGCCTGTCCTGCACAACTAGAAGGAGAGGGTTGTCAATTATATCTTCTCCCCTTGCCCCGTCCACAGTCCACAACACCCGTGCATACATAATGGTTTCATTAACCTCGAGACTTCCGCAGACAGTTGAAAACCCAGGCTTACACGGCCAATTAATGCAGTACATTTTGCACAGAGTAGGGAAGTACCTTCCTCTCTCCTAAATACTGCCTGACTTCGGCTGTATTTCATAAGTGTTAATGTAATATTGCTGAAAGGAAATACGGCCCAGAGCAGGAAACTCCCTGCCCCCTCTCTGGGATGCAGCTGTTCGTTTGGTTTGGGTTGTTAATTCAAACCACTCCCAGGTGCCTATTTCATATTATCTCTTGTTTAGAACAAAATAAAATGAAACTGTCAAGCCTGGGCTCCACAGTCCTATAAAGGGACCTGGGCACGGAAGCGAAAGCCAAAATTTGTCTTTCCTCAGTGGGGAGGGTAGATAGAGCCTTCCAGGTGAGACCCAAGCTGTGGCCCGTAGACCTGCACATGCAGAGGTTTTTATAGAACTCTAGACCTGCAGTCCTACTTCCAGGCCTGTGCTCTTGACCTTCCATGTCAGGAGGACCATTTCCACCTCATTTCAAACTCATCTTGCAAAGCCTCCTGCCTGAATCTCTCACAAAACACTCTAGGTTTCCGGTTTGCATTACAGCAAATGCTCAATAAGTGCTGGCCTTTATTAATACTTCTGCTTCGTGAGGTAAGCCAATTGTTCAGTGTTCATAAAATAGTGCGGTAAGAACCCTCAAATGGATTTGCCTATGATTTGCGTATAGCCCAGTATGCTATTTATAGCTCTGCTTTTGCTTTTTGCTTTTTTTTCTCATAATACAGTGATGCTTCCTAAGGTGCACATTTATACTCTTTACCACTTCGCCCTGGTGCCAGAGGAAGGTGCTAGAGAGGCTCAGAGGAGAGGCTGAGGCAGGGAAGTCTGTGTGGAGCCCTGCCTCCTCTTTGGAAAGAGGCTGTCCGGCTGCCAGCACTAAGCTGTCAGAGTGTTCAGTGCCTGTTCCTCGCCAGCCAGAGTGAGCTCTTGTTCTCAGCTGCACCCGGAGAAGGACCCCTTTTCTCTGGCCAGGTGGTATCGGGGTCTGAAAGTGCTGTCTTCCTTCCTCTCCCTTTCTTTCTCTCCACACCCCTCACTGCTACTAGGGATTCAGCCCGAGGCCTTCACACGTCCTGCTTTCTTTTTGACTGAACTGCAACTTTGACCCAAGCTCCTGGACTACTTAACAATGCAAGGTCCCACGTCTGACCTGGAGAGCCTGGTCAGCTGTTGTACAACAGCAAAGAGGGGGCTCCGCCTTCCTACCTGGTGGCTTTCTGAAAATCCTGTCCCCAAAGCATCTTGCTTCCGCTCTGCACACAGTGTACCAGTTCTCTCTTTCTCTAGATGCTTTGGCTTCTTTGCTGTAGGACCTGCATGCAGAGGAGGGGGAGGCCTAAGTGACTACACTTGCAATGCATGGCCATCCTGGAGATGCTAAGTGAGCTGTGTTTTTGTTACTGTGTCACTGTATTTAGGTAGCCACAAAGCTATCTGGCCACCTTAGGCTGACGTCTGTGCAGTTCTAAAAATTGCTCAGGAGCAGAGCATCTGTGCCTTGGAGAAGGAAGCATGGTGCGTGTGTGGAAGAACATATTTTGTATCTTGAACTCCTTTTTTCATAGCCTGGGGTCACACTGATTTTGGGTTCAGCCTCCCATCTTGGCCGGGGATCCTGCAGAGAGTTGGAGGTGACTTAAAGAAAGAGTTCAGACCCAGTGTTAACCTTCCATCTGTTGACAATCAAATACTGAACCTATTAAGAGTGGCAAGTCCCCAAACAGACAGGAAGGAAGGAATTTTCCACAATCCCCGGAGACAAAGGACCTACACCTGGGGTAAAGGGTGAGCAGCTAGGGTCAGACTGCTGGGATCAGATGGATGGGAGAGCAGCTGGTGAGACTGGAGTCCTGAGCTGCCGAGTAAGAGTGAACAAGAGGAGAATGCAGCTAGCAGGGGAGACTCTGGAATGCAGAGCCAGGGCTCCTGCCTGGTCCCCTGTGCCCTGTATCTGTGCTTTTCCGTGATCTGTATGCTCCCACCTCTTCCACCAGACCCTCACCTCCTAAAAGCGGGGACTTTGTCTCTCACCTTTGAGTGGCCTGGCACGTAGCGGACCTACAGCAGATGAACAGTAGGTGGAGAGACAGGGAAAAAATGGAGTTGCTTGAAGTAGGGTCACAGCTCATGCCCGCATCCCATTTGTATGACTTAGAAAGTGTCTCCTTTTCCGGGCGTTCAGGGTACAGTGGGCGCATGTTTTCTGAATGATTTGCCCCCGCTCCCTTGGCTACCTGTGCTTGTACATGGCACTCGGCCAACTGTGCAGTGGGTATTCCTCTGTCATAGGAATGAGGACCTGTGGCATGGACCCCTGCTTTGGGTTATCTTGGCTGAGGGGGTCACTGTATCCTGGCAGTGGCAGAAGAGGCCCTGAAAGGAGCACCCTACCCCGCAGGGCAAAGCTTCTGGAAGTTCCAGGCGCATCTCTGGGCACCCTCTCCTCAGTGGGCTTCTCTGGCCTCCTCTTCTATGACATTCCCTCTGCCCTGTCCCTTTGTGCTGCTCTCTGATTATCCTCCTCTCTCAGAAATACGTCCACAGCAGCCCTTTCTCTGACTTCTCTTAACCTCGGACCCTTTGAGTTCACGTAGACTCAAGCTGGAGTCCTGTTTCTGTTTCAAATGTGTTGTAACCGGGCATGGTGGCCCACACTTGTAATCCCAGTGCTCAGGAGATTGAGACAGGAGGACTGCAGCATGTTTGAAGCCGGCAGGGGCTACAGAAGGAGACCCTGTCTCAAACAAACAAACAAACAAACAAACAAACAATGTAAGCTCTGTAAAGATGTTTTAGCCTTTCCAGCAGAAATTCACAGCTGTATCATGGGTACATGCGGAAGTCATGTGAGGACGCAGGTTTGGGTCAGGCAGGACACGGAAGTCCCTTCCTGAAGTCTCCATGAAGATGGGGCACAGGGCTTGTGTTGCTGCTTCCATAGGTTCTGTTTCTTGGGTGGCCTCTCCTGGGAGGCTTCTGGAGTGAAGGCCTAGTGCGCATCCTGAGAACTCCAGAGTCACTTGTCCCTCATAGATGGAGGATGGAGTGGGGACTGCCCAAACCCTCTGGAGGATGGGAGTGGGGAGCTGCCCAAACTTCATCTGATCCCCAAGTGAAATGCGGCCTTGGGCATGGCCAGAACTAGCTGCTTCTAATGAGCTGAGTCTCTCCCAAGATCTTCAATCCGCTAATCTCTATGATCTCTTTCCTTCTCCTCAAAGGAAGTGAGCTGAAGTGACAGGGAAAGAGATGTTGGCTCCGCCTAAGGAAAAGCTCGCTGGTCCTGCAGAAGTGGGCAGGTCCTTAGAGAGCTCTTGTTTTTGGTTTACAAATGAGAAAACAGGATGAGAAAGATCTAAGGGGCCTTTAAAAGGCTCCTATACTTTCTGTTACATTGCAGAGCTCCTTTGGCTATGAGATTATTTAAACTCTAAATTTAGGCAGCTGTGGGATTGTGTCATGGAAATTATTGAAAAAGCCACAGCAACCTGTGCCTGAATTCCTGAGAGTTTGCCCTGCCCACTCTGACCTCATACCCACGTTCATCTCCTGAAGACCATCTTTGGTCTGTTCTCTCTCTCTCTCTCTCTCTCTCTCTCTCTCTCTCTCTCTCTCTCTCTCCCCAGTCTTGCTTGTAGGTGCTTGTGTAACACAGTGCCAGTGTAACATAGACCAGTATATGCTTAGCTGGTCTCCTGATTATGATTTTCAAAGGATGTCACCTGGTTCCAGTGTGTCTTGGGGGATTTGGTGGGAAAATGTACAGGTGAAGGCTGAGTCAACTAGACATTGGTTCTTTTCTCAGACAGCGAATCCTTACCTGCTCTTCTAAATGTTGATTCTGGAGGTCTCAGGAAGCACCTGAGAGATTGCACTCCAGAAGGTTCTTGATAAAGCCACAAAATGGATCTGGCATTTTTTTACTTGCAAAATATGATGGGAACAATTTCTATCCTCCTACCTTTTCATGAGGCCATAGAAAATAAAATGAAATGGTAGAAATGAAAGTGCCTTGAGTATAATAAGGTGCTACCCATGCCAAGTTCCCCAGTTATGATAACAATAAGACTGGTTGCTTATTCCACTAGAGTTTCTTTAACTTGTGAGTGACTTGTTTGAAAATGAAAGTTCTGTGGTTCTATTTATTTGGTTCACATTTTGGGACTTAGCTCTCGATTCAGCCTGTCCAGATAATCAGGAGTAGCCAACTATTTTAAACAAACATTATTATTATTGTCCAAAGCTCTAGTCCCTTGGGGGTTTGCAATGGGTCCAAATTTACCTAGGGTAAGAGGCATTTGGTGACCCACAAAATAAAAAGAACCTTTCCACGAAGCAGGGGCTGGGGATGCAGGAAGGCAAATTGAGACAAAGGTGACAAAGAAAAAATGCCAAGTACTATGGCTTGTCCATGGAGGCAGACCAGAGAAGAATCCATCATGACATCCTACAAAAAAATCAACTAAACGAAACCCCCCATAGCAAACAAAAGAGCCTGGCTTTCATTTAACAGTCAATAAAATCATGAAGAAATCTCAGGCCTCTTTATGATGAGAAAACCAGATATTTCATAGAGTCAGGTCTGCAGTGAGTCCAGGGGAAGAGGCGATGTAATGACCAGTTTGTCCATGACCAGCTGGCTTGTAGCCATCAGGATGGCTGCAAGAAAGGAGCCAGGGATGAGCAGGGAGCCACACACAGGGCGCCATGCTCTGTGCAGCATAAACAGTGGTACATCCGGGCACCTCATGTCTTTGTGCCTTAGCATGGGCAAGAAACAAGGCCCTGAGAGATGAGGAGTGATTTGGAAGTGACTAGAAAGCCTGGGGAGTGACTTGGAAGCAGCAGCAGATGATGGATGAAAATATTTAGATAATGCAGTGTCTCCTCCAAAAAAAGGAAAACAGGTTGCACAGGTTGGACATTTCCATAGGCTTCTGGTTTGCTTTCTTTTCCATAGCAGCATGCTCAGGGCTCATTCCTTCTCTGATAATGTGGGGCAAAGGGGTAGAGCTGAGTGGTAGTGGTGGCAGAAACCACAAAAGATATGTGGAGTTTGTTGCTTCTGGGAGGAGCCTTCTGATTAAGGCAGACAAAGTGCAGCAATAATTATTGTTTCTGTCTGCCTAGCACAGATGCTGTCTTCTCAGCTCTCTGGTAGTGCAAACTGCTTTTGTGTGACTGGGTCTACATGGATCCTATGACTGCCTCTTCTTGGTCATGTGATTAATTAACAAATTTGCATATGGCTCAAGCAGAGCCTATTGGAGCCCTGCCCTGAGATTGATATTGGGTGCCAGGAGAAGGAAACGAGCCCTCCTTTTTGTGGGAAAGCTAAGCTTTAAAACTATGATTTTGGAGCTTTTATAGCTAGCTTTCCTCCTTCACAAAGAAAGCTGTCTACCCAGGAAAGAACTAGGCTATCGTCCAAAGAATAGCAGAACTGCGAGATGGAGAAAAAGCCTGATGACATCATTTGAGCCCACAGGTCCAATTGTGATGGAAGCCAGATGCATCCCTACTATTTCAGTGAAATGAGACCCCAAGGTCTTTTTTTGTGTAAGCAAATTTGAGCTGGGTTTTGAAATGTCCCTGGACCTGGATGGTCTGCAGGAGGATGGGAAGGAAAATGGCCAGGGGAAGGCAGGACTGAGCAAGTGACAAGTCAAAGACAGTGAAGCCCTCTGGCCTGTTCAGGCAGCATGCTGGTTTTCTGAGTTTATAAGGAGCTTACTCTTGAGAAGGGACACTCACTGGAGAAAGGCAGGTCTGTGCTCATGGAGGAATGGGTCCACCTACTCCCGGAATGTGAATGTTGGAATGCATCCAGGTCCCCACCAGGCCCCTCCTTGGCCTACAGATAGATGCATCAGGAATGTCAGAGAGTTAGTTTGTGAGCTTAGTAATAAGACATTCTGATTTTTAACCTTAGCCCTTAAAACAGAATGACCTTGGACAGATTACTTAAGTACTACATTGCACTTTCTTTGTCTTTGAAACAACTCTAATAATTGTATCTATTGCAAGGGATTGTGGTGAAGATCCAGTTAGCCAAAGTTTGTGAAGAACTTTGCACCATGGGAAATGTCCAGCTGTACTACAGAGTCAGTCGGGGTTCACTGGATGAGGAATGGTGAAGCAGATAAGACCCCTGTACAATGGGTAGAAACTAAGCGATTTTAATAGGTGGGTGGTTTAGTAACTCAGAAAAACCACATTAGTGTATTGTTAAGATTTTTAAAAAAATACTGTAAATTTTAATAATAAATTTAATTATTTTTAGAAAAAAATTTAGAAGGTATATACCCAAAATAAGTGAAAAGAAGGACATGAAGTGCTATGTGCTCAAAATACCTGAGCTCAAAATACCTGAAAGACAATCCAAGAATTCATTGATGGATGAATGGACAAACAAAATGGGATACATAAGGAACATTCTTCAGCCATTAAAGGAAAATTCTGACACATGCTACAGCATAAAGGATCTTTGGTAAATTATCTGAATGCCTACCAACTGATGAATGAATAAAAAATGTAGTATGTCAGTCGGATGGAATATTATTTAGCAACAAAAATGAGTGAAGTACTGACATGGATTAAAATTTGCAAACATTATACTGAGGGAAAGAAATCAGACACACAAAAAACCACATTGTAAAATTTCATTTATGCAAAATGTCCAGGATAGTCACAGCTACTACTAATTAGAGTGGTAGTTGTCAAAGGCTGGGAGTATTTAGAGGGATGTGGGTGACAAGAAAGGGCTTTTTTATTGCAGTAATGAAAACCCTCTAAACTTCATTAAGATGACAATTGAATAACTCAGTGTACATGCTAAAAGGTGCTGAATGGTACACCTTAAGTAGTGAATTATATCAAATATGAATTATGTCTCAATCGATTCAACAAAACCTTTTCATAAGTTATACAATGAATTGTTTACCTTAATCTTGGGAGGCCAATAGTAAATGATGAAGTCAACTTAGAAAGGCCTTAGATTTCTTGAGAAGGAAAAGTTTTACCCAAGTGTTGGTCTGCCCTGGCTCCCTTTTTTCTAAACGTCTACCAGTAAAACCATCCACACAAGACAAATCAAGAGATGAGAGGGAGAAGCTTCCCAAATGCTTCTCAGTGTGGGAACAGGCTGACAAGCCTCGGTGCCTCAATACAATGGAGCGAGAGGCAGGAGAGGGCTATGAGACACACATCAACCAGCTGATTCTTAAGTGCATTGTGCTGAGTTGAAGAAGTTGGACTCAAAAAGTTAGATACTGCTTGATTCCATTATAGGACATCCTGGAAAAGACAAAGTCAAAGGGACAGTCATCACATCAGTGGTGGTGAAGGGATGAAGATGTGGGTAGTAGGGGCATGAGGGAACCTTCTGGAATCGTGGAAGTCGTCTATATTTTGATTCATGTGGTCCCTACATGACAGTATGCTTTTGTCTAGACTGACAGAACTGCATCTAAAAATGGTGAATGTTACTGTTTGTCAATTATATAAAAAACATGAGATTCAGGATCTGTAGAGCACATTTGGGTGTTCGGGGGGAGGTATCTGGTCGGGGAATAGGGGCTGTCACCATGACACTCTGACCCTTATGTGACCCACAGGTGTCACAGGGAGACCCAGCCAGTGAACCCCAAGGCCTCTGTCTTCTATGACTATCATCTTTTATTTCTGCTCCTGTCCACGCTTCCTCGCTTGCTCCCAGGAGCTCCAGGTTCCTCCCTATTTGCTATTCAGCGCTGCTGGGTTTCTCCCAGTTCCCCTTTCCTGCGAAGCTCTTCAAACTGAAACAGGTCCTTGGCAGACTCTCTTCATTAGGATCTCCTGCTCTTAGAAATGGCAACTTTCCCCCATGGTTACCTTGATGGTGGGAACCCAGACAGCTGGGGTGAGCAGCCCCATGCATTTCAGAACTGCAGGCCTCCTAAAAGCCCTAGCGAAGGACCTAGTTCTTGGTCCAGGCCTCCTGGCTGGTGAGGCTGCCATCTGTCTGCTCACCACCATAAGGAAGGTCCCCACATTGGCTCTGGGGCAAATCCTGTTTTCTCCTACCTTTAAAATTCATTACAGTAATTTGCACTGAGCATTTCCTCTTGTCCCTGCTCTCCTTTTTGCTCACGCACCCCTTTTCACTTCCTCCATTTGTCATCTCTGTCAGAAAACAGGCTTTGATTGTTTCAGGCCCACAGCATCCGCTGGGTCGACTCCAGCCAGCCCCTTTGACTGGGCTAATTAGAGGCCGGTTGCATAAACTCCCAGGAAGGTCTTGTCTGCTCCCCAAGGAGGCTGCTCCCTAGAGCTCTGGGACCACTGTCGCCACAGCACCTTGGCTCTGGCTGCACTTCGGGCCCTTCTTCCTGCTCCAACCCTTTCCCCTTGTCTCTCTGTAAGTGTGAAACAATTTCCTCTTTTCACAGGGGCTTGATGGCAGGCAGATTAATGAACTTGAGCCCAGCACCGAGGCCAGGCTGCCAAAAATGTCTGCAATGCATTCAGGGGTCCCCATGGCGGGAGGCAGGAGAAAGAATCGGAGGGAACAAAAGACACAGAACTGCACAGTCAAGTTCCCAGCCAGGGCTGCAGCTCTCTGACCCCAAGATGCATTGAGGAAATGATCTTCCACCCCCAACTCCTCCCTCATATGCCCACTTTCACTCCTCCTTTCCCGCAAGCCTCTACTCTGAGAAACCAGCTCTAAGGCTCAGAAATAAAGATCCAGCAGCAGCTAGTGGCCCGTGCTGTAAACACCCAGAGTCTAGGGTGCCCATCAAGGCGCTGGCATGGGCCGTGATGGATGGGAGCAGGGATGGTGAGGCCCCCTGGTAGCAGGCACACTGCCAGCCCTCGGCTACCCCATGCTCTGTTATAAAATCGCATGGCAAAGGCAGGAGCTCTTGCATGTTTTTAGGAGGCTGTTTCTTTTCTTTCTTTCAGTTGCATTCCTAATAAACTGATGTGTAGGACTCACTCCTCCAAATGGGAAACAGATGGTCCTTGTGCAGGCCTTGGGGATGTTTGCTTTGGAAACGCCCAGCATGATGAGGACTGTGAAGGAATTCTCAGCAGCCGGGGTCCATGACACTAGAGCAAGTGTCCAGGGAGCTGCGTGCTGCCTGAAAAAGTATTTGCCATCTTGGGGATTTTCCTAGAAGGCTTTGCAGCCGTGACTGGAGGGTCAGGAGCAGAGATCAATACCATAGTGAGTTACCTGCCCGCACTGGATGGAACTGTTATTCTTCCTTTGTGGGGCATTATCTTTCACCCCGTGGCTGGGCACAATACTGGGTCATCACACACTGACTTCATTGTGGGAAGAGTTCTCCAGCCTGTTGAGGTGGGTGTCTGAATTGGTGCTCTAGGAGGTCATAGAGCAGCGGCCCGACATAGGACGATGACTTGGTGTTAAGGATGGGGTTGGGATGAATTTATAGAATTCAGAAGCATTTTGTCCCCTCCTCCACTTGGCAAGCACACTTCACAGGTATTTCCATTTTATTTTATTCTTACATTGGTGCTATTTAGATGATATGTGTTTGGACTTTTTAGAATGATGATTGTTTCAATTAGGAAAACAACTAGGACCCCCACCGGATTGTCTGAATTAAGAGATTGCTTGTGATTTTAAATTCTAAGTTTGTTGATAGCAACTCTTCTTTTATTAGTACACAACTGGCTTATCTTTTATCAGTATTTTATTTTTAACCTTGTGTGGGTTATTTTGTTTCTAGATTAAAACGTGGGTAGCATACAGCTGGATGTAAAAAATTCTGAAAGTATTGGATTTTCCATCAAAGAATTCTGTTCATTCACATTTATTATGATCATGGATATATTTAGACTTATTTCTGGCTTTTTATTTCATGTTTTCTACTGACTGTGTATTCTTGATATCTCTATTCATTTATTTTTTTGTATATTTGGATAGAATTTTTGAGTTGTGATTCCACTCTTATTGTTCTCTTTAAAGCTTAGAGGTTCTACATCTTATTTCTCACATTCTAGGGCTAAGAACGGCATTGGCCCAGGAGGCAGGGGACAGGGCTCTTTTATTAACTTGGTCATTAACCTTTGGGTAATGACTCTTGGGTAAGATGCTGGCCCTCTTTGGTTTCAGATACTTCTACCATGATGAGAGAGCTGAATTGAATGATTTGGAAGACATCCATCCGCCTAGTGTCACCATAGTATGATTATGGCGGCTGAGGGAAGTGTCAAGGTCACATTCCCTAGGCAGACCAAAACAATAAAAGTTTTTGCCACACTTCTTCAGTGAGGCATCTGGCTGTTAGGTGCATGTGAGAAGCCTAAATCTTGTTAGGACAGTTCATCTTCTCATGAAGGGAAAATCAGGCTCAGCTCAACCTGGATCTGAGATGATCCTGAGTGGAATGTGGTAACTCAGCGTTGGCGGTGCCTATGTAAAAATCTCCACTTTTTAGCACTTTCTATTGTTTACTAGGAACTTTTACTGCTCACTAAATACAATGTCCTCTCCCACATCTCCAAGCTCCCTTTGGAGGTGTGTAGGTCATATGATGAAGCTTGGCCAATGGACTGTGAGCTAATGTGAATTTCCTTTATTGTATATTTCACTCTTGGGTTAAAGCATTGAAGAGCAGAACTCGTGTCTAACTTCTAGCACTCTCTTGTCTTGCTGCAGTGACCAAGGAGACACAGCTCCATCAGTCTGGATCCCTGTGTGGCTGTGTAGATAAACTTCCTGCGGCCAGGTAGCATTAGCAAGAAATAAAGTTACATGAAGCCACTGGCATTATTTTTCAGTGCTAGAAAAATAATGGCCCAATGGATTTTAAAAAAATGACCAGGAAACAGAATCTATTCCAACTAGATATGCTATTAATAAGCTGAGGACAGTATTATACATGGGCAAGTTATGTCTTCTCAACTCACATGTAAAGGGCTTGGAGGGCTAAGCATCGCTGACAGTTTTAATTCCTTCCTCTTACCCTGGTAATAGTACCCGAAGCAGCCAGAAGCCAGTCAGAGGTTTGCAAGGTCCCTAACCTCATAAACGTTCTCTTCACCAGCCCAACAGTATTTCTGCTCTGGCCTCTTCTGGTTTACAAAGTCTTTACCTGCCTTCTGTCACTCATGGAATTAAGCTCAAAATCCCCAGCTTGGCCGCAGGATTCCGATTCAGACTCCTTCCCTCTCTGGAGTGCTCGCTGTTCCCATGGCACTTGTCCTCCATGCTGTCTCTTGCACAGCAGGCTCTGCCTTCCCATGCCACATGCCAGTTGCCCTCCTAGGACATGTGCCAGTTACTTACTGTGCCCACACCTTTTTAACCTGGAGAACTCTGGATCTTTCAGGACTTAGCTTCTGCCAGGAGGACTTCTTCTTCCTCTTCCTCTTCTTTCTCCTTCTCCT